>CM038712.1:11428423-11513423 GCA_021613375.1 Megaleporinus macrocephalus | reverse complement strand
CACAATAACCATGTGGTTTTGTAACATTACAGCAGATCCAATGACTCTAAAACCAGCACTGTGTACTTATTATAAATAATATTCCCTCCACTGTTTGCTTCCAGACACTTGAACTCACATTATTTTTGGTCTTCAAGTTGGCCCCATACATCAGCAGCAGCTTGATCATCTTGAACCTGTTGATCCTCACCGCATCATGCAAGGGCGTATCTCCTTCCTGCACAAAGCACAGCAGCAATACGGCTTAACTGTGATAAAGCTAACTCCTCTGCAGAGATCACACGGTCCTGCATCCCACCATCAACATCTCTAAAAGGTCTCCAAAGCTTAATCTGATCTCTTACCCTGTCTTTAGCGTTTATGTCTGCTCCGCAGTGGATGAGATGCTCTGCACACTCATAATGGCCAGTCCTGACCGCTACATGGAGAGGAGTGCTGTAGAGCTGCAATCACACAGGAACAACGGTACCGCTTAGTTCATCTCTGAGTAAGCTTAGTGCCTTCACTGAACCATACTAGCTAGAAAACAATCATCTTAATAATTTCCCTTTACTAGACTGAATCTATTGGTCTTATCAAGTGTAATTAGCAGTTTATATTAGATTTAAAAGGTACTAGAAGCTTTGAATTGACTTGCCTTTCAATTTACTTCACTTTGGCATCTACTGCATCAAGTTTGGAGCATTTTTCTATGTTGATACCACTTGATATACATTTAAATGGTCATTTTATAGTCTTCATGCTGAGTCTCTTGACTATGCTGACCCAACGCGAACCACACTTTCAGCTTTACCATTATATATTTGACTAATTACTACTTCATATCTCTTACTTCTGACTTCAGGTCAGCTCAAAGCTTTGTAAACGTGACTGGAGAGAACATTTACAGTAATGGCATTTGGCAGATGCTCTTATCCAAAGCTCTTATCCTGTACACAGGTAGGTAAAGGTAGTGTTAGGAGTCTTGACCAAGGACTCTTAATGGTATAGTGTATGGTGGTTGCCCAGGTGGGGAACTGAACCCAAGTCTTCAGCTTGGTAGGCAACCTTTAGCTACTCTACTGGATTAAACAGCATAGACCAGCATTGATGGTCATCAGAATAATGTTATGTTATGTTGTGTTTTGGATGCTGGTATGTGACTAGGTGACTAGCTAAAGCAGCTCAGTAGGGTATATTTTGTATTTTCATACATATACACATACACATACCTACTACATACAATGTGGTATTCACTCTTACAATGAACTCATCTTGTTATTGTCCCTGTTACTTGATTTTATGACTATGGTTTTTCCTTATAATCCTAAATATTGTTATAAATCCACAAGAGTTTTCTAGATTGCTGTTGGGATCTTACATGGAAGCACAACTATAAAACCAGCACCAACAAATCCTGCCCCCTTCTATCAGCGGTGGTTTTTGATTTCTCTATTTATAACCCACAGCTTGACTAATGTTTAGTTCACACTACACAAGTTTAGCCTGATGTTCAGTCGCCAACAGTTTTTTATAGATCGCTCAGTGCTGAAAGACGTTCGCCGATCCATCGCCAAGTGGTCTAGCATGTTTAATATCTAGGCGAGTCGGCAATTGTGAGTGAACAGCAGCGTCTAGCTACAGCCAGTGGGCCTTGTAGAGAACCGTTGATGCAATCTCTCTACGTTTTCACTGCTAGAATGAAATATTCTCTGGAGAACAGACAATCCCTGCAGGCATTGCGTCTTTCTCCATCTTTTCATCCATATTCGTTCCTTTTCCTTCTTTCTTTCGTCGCTGCAAATCAGTGCAGTAACAACGTGTATTGCTTGTTTGTTGGCGCTCTATTTGGAAATAGTGTATGTTCTACGTAATATCACTAGCTCTCACATGTGTTTAGTTCTCACAAGAGTTTAGTTCTGGTGTGTTCTTCTGCTTTTAGACAGCAGCCAGATGAGTGGGCGGTTCTCCAGAGTGGAAATCATGTCACTGATCAGTCATGTAATGTGAAAGTCATAACAGCTTAAAGACTCGCGATTACAGCTCAACCAGTCATGTAGTGTGAATGGCACAAATACCGGACCCCTCAAACAGTCGTGTAGTCTGAAGCAGGCATAGAGAAAAGCGACAGCACTGTCTGACTTTTACAGCTTTGCTTGGTCTGCAGTTGTTGTAAGTGCGTCACTGGAGATCTGTGCTTAAAAAACTCTATGAAGAGACGGCTGAGCGGTGTGGCAGCTCGAAAAGGTCATGATGAAAAGGCATTTTGGGGACATTTTGGGGACCCTACCCCCCACCCTTTCCCATAAATCTCGAGTAGTCCGTGTAATATATTTCATGTTCATTCATCACATTCATTCAGACCATCTGCTGTTAAGTGAGACAGTATTCAAATCAACTGTGTGCGAGACTATAAAGCCCGTACCTTGTCTCTGGAGTTGATTTTGCCCCCCTCGTTCAGCAGCAGTTCCAGTGCAGGCAAACTGCCCCCCCTGCAGGCCCAGTGCACAGCTGTAGCATCCAGCTGCAAACACATACGTTTCTGTCAACTTGTGAACAGATGTGTGATCATTTAATCTGCTTATTTTGAATGGATGAATCTTATAATGCAGTCCATTGAAGCAATTAAGAAATAATTGCATGTACATACGTCTATTTGTATATATATGTATGTGTGTATGCGCATATGGGTATGTACGCAGGTATGTACATGTTTATATCCTTGCTGTCCAAAGAAAAACATGTGTCTCCATTTTTGGCCATTTTCAATTTTCTGTATCATTTGAACCTGACAGTGGCCGTTTACAGTGTTTCATGATGAATGGACCAATAGAAATGCTCCAAAAAAGCTTGGAAAAATGTCTGGTTCCATTGACTTGCATTAAAAGTGAATACAGTTTTTGGCATCTCCTGTAAAGTTGTCATTTTGGAGATGTTTGTTCTTCATTGGACAGAGATGATATGCACGTTGTTGGCTCAGATTCAGACAATGCAAGTTACTTGATACTCATTTTAATAGCACTGTGTGTTATTTTGCATCTATTTTTGCACACTGTGTGGGAGGTTCTACACTAACTAGTCGCCATACATGTGAGCAATAGTCTTAGGAGGGGCTACATATCTCTACCCTTGTTTGTTGTGGATTGTATTTTTATTTTTTTGTGTATCTGTGTTCTATCTATCTATCTATCTATCTATCTATCTATCTATCTATCTATCTATCTATCTATCTATCTATCTATCTATCTATCTATCTATCTATCTATCTATCTATCTATCTATCTATCTATCTATCTATCTATCTATCACGATACTGGCCTTTGCAGGGCTGTAATATGCTAATACGCTCTGCAACCAGTCACAGTCAGCCTGCAATACTGTGTGCTGTGAGTATCTGGACCAATCACCAACAAGGGCTTTGGCTATCAAACACATTACCTTGTCTTTGTTTTCGATGGGAACTCCGACCTCTAGAAGTTTCTTCATGACTTCAATGTGACCTTGAGAACAGGCTTTGTGCAGAGCACTGCGCTTGAACTGAGAGAGAGAGAGAGAGAGAGAGAGAGAGAGAGAGAGAGGGAGAGAGAAAGAAACTGTAAGTGACCACAACTGACACAATAGTCATTAGTGTTTATGTATACTACCACTCAAAAGTTTAGGATCACTTTAGAATTTCATTTCATGCAATTTTCATGCAATTCACAAACAATAGAGGACACAATTAATGAAAGTGTATCAGATGATTTTTAAAGAATAAAAATGTTTGTATTAAAGCCTATTTTTGTATAGAGGCTTATTTTTCATATAGTCCTATTATCAGCAATTCTCAGTCCTCAGTCTAAATCTCCTGGTACGACCACCAATCCAAGTTAAGGATGTTATTGGGCTAATTGGTTGTTAGGACACTCTTGCTCAATTGTGATGCACAGCTGAAAAACATTCTACTAATAAGTGAGTATAAAAGGGAGAACAACATTCTAGGTTAGTTTAGTATCTGAAGCATCAGCAGTTGATGGCTTGCTGACAGACTCACAATGACCAGGAAGGAAGGAAGATACTCCATTGAAAACAAGAACATTTCACTGTGATCCCAAACTTTTGAGCGGTAATGTAACTGAAACATGGGGTAGGAGCCAGTTAAGGGTTAATGCATTGGTAGCAATAAATTAGTTAAAAAGGTTAAAATATATTGAAGATAATTTAGTAAGAATTCATAAATGTTGTATTTTCTGAAAGGCGGAAATAAGTAATTAATTAATTAAAAAAATAAATAAATAAATAAATTATTTATATATATATATATATATATATATATATATATATATATATATATATATATATATATATATATATATATATATATATATATAAACAATATATATATATATAATTCATTTTAAAGAACTTTCCTGGACTTCCAGCTTCCGTCAGCAATCTGTTTTTATTTTTTTAATGGTAGACGGCAGTTAGAGACATTGGAAGCAACTCACTCGCGTTTTCAAATACTTGTTGTTATACCGTCCACAAAGGTGGTCCAAAAGGACTTGCAAGAAACGAGGCGCCATTGCACATGGCATGCAAAAACTTTGCATCTCCAAAACAGTAACTCTTCAGCTTTAAGTTTTCCACTTACTCCAGATAAGTGGAATCAACCAGGCAAGACTAGCTCGGTTCCCAAATTCTGCTTTGCGTCTTTAGTTTAGCTCTGAGGCTAACAGTGCTAACAAACACTAAAAGTCAATAATCACTTAATATTTTTTTCTGTTGAAACTTCACATATTCTATTCAAACCACATCCAGGTCTTCATTAAGGTTGTGTTGAAGTGGTTTGGCACACAGTATGACCACAGAACTCAACTATCAAAATATAAAAAGGAACAATATAAAAACTGTAAAAAGATTTGGGTGACTATTGACTTCAATTGTTTGTCATCTGCATCAACCTCCAGTGCTAAGTTCAAGAGGCAACACCAAATGATCATAATAGTGAGAGAGCATTTGCACTCACATGATCACAGGCGTTGGGGTCCCCGCCATCGGACAGGTACTTCTCCACCACAGCTAGCTTGTTTTCCTCAGCGGCTTTGAGGAATGTGGCCTGATCCACCGTCTCTGGCTACAACGCAAGACAGTATTAGGTTACATCCTCCAGTTATTCTATTGCCTGCAGGAGCTTTAGTGATGAAGCTTTCTCACCAGTATCTCAGGTTCTGGCTCTTTCTTGCGAACGTGTATCTTCCTCTCCTTCCTCCTCTTCTTCAGCTGCAGGATGCTGAAGAGATCGTCTACAGTCTCCAGCTTCAGGTGACCTGACCGGTCAAGCTAAGAGAAGTGCAAACAGATCTATTACTTTCATGTGTCCAGCTGGTAGTACATGACCACAAGAAAGCAGCCAGCTTAAAGAACATTGGAGGAGCTTTGAGCTCTGCTTTAGCTTTTACTCTGCGTTTGGTTTTATGTGACGAGGCTGTGATTCAGGTTAGCTAGTGTGGTTAAGAAATTCTGCTAACTGTTCTGTGACGATTGCGTGCTGATCTATGATGCTCGTTTGCAGCACAGCAGGAAAGTCCGCCACAGTTAGACTTGCTGTTAACAAAAGTCTTCACAAGGAGCCTATATGTGTCCTATATATGGGATTCCATTGGTAGTGATTTGAAACGTACCATAGAATGAGAACCTGTATTTACATTGTTATAGTTAAGTCAGTGCTTGTAACTAACATACTGTGGTTGTCTCTGCCTTCAAATACAAATCCTGTCTTTGTAAAAGAGGGCTAGAAATGAGCCAATTCCAAAATCCTAGACTATTACGTAACAGTTTTGACTGCACCAAAAATGATGCCCCAAACATATATATATATATATGGCGTTTAGCACTGTTGCCTCACAGAAAGAGTGTGAAATTTGCATGTTCTTCCCGTTTTTGAGTGGGTTTCCTCCAGGTACTCCGGTTTCCTAACCCTAAGCCTAACCCTAGTCCAAAGACATGCATGACAGGTTGATCGCTCACTCTAAACTGTCTGTAGGTGTGAGTGTGCATGTAAGTGAATGTTGGCCAGGACTGGCAAACTGTCCATGCTTCAAACGAGGCTTAAATTGGCTTCCTATTCGCCAGTTCCCTCATCAAGTCTTACGCTCCACCTTAAATGCTACAGCTTACTCAAGCTGTAGCCACGGCACTATTCAAGGTAAATAGGGAATTTAATCTTGTTTGTTTTGTCTGCACATCTCAATCTGGGCAGTTTCTCTAATAGCAGTAGCAAGATTTTGAACAATGACGAGGCGAGAAGAGATCCACCTTAACTACAGTCACCTGTAAGTAGCAGCCATGCTGTGTGTGAGTTTATCATGGTTTGCTGTTTGAAGCAGATCATCTTAAACTCACATTTTCACAGTAAGCAAAAACTTTTATGTACTTTGCGTTGATTTGGAGATGGAAAGCGAGTAGCTAGTACGGGTAACATTAACTACCAGCAGGTAACTACCATACCTACTAAATAGTCTGATGATGTACAGTAGGTTCAATTTATTTTCTTGCCTGTGTTGACACGTCACCTCTAAACCAGCCAATCAGAGCAGGACTAATCAGGACTAATTAAGCTAATGGTACATCAACATTAAGCTTCTAAGTGCAAGAAGCTATCCAGACGGCCTATTCGTTTCATTGCTGTAGCTGATGAAGGGCTCTTACATCATGTGATGTTACAATGTTTGTTGTTGATAGGTGCTTTTTTAGCCTTTCCATCCAACAGTTTAACCCCTTGAAAGGCCAGCGCCCACTGGTGGACCCAAAGTGTTACTACACACTTCTATACCAGTTTGCATTACAGTCCTTGTAGTTAATGTTTAATAAGTCTTAGTATGTAATGAGTCAGGAAGTTTAAGGGTTAAACAACCAACACTACTTTTCTCTATAAGTGTTCTTAGTCTTAACATAAAAGGTGTGCTGACCTAAGCTGGTCCAGCTGGTCACCCTAATGGTCATATAAGTTGACAAGCATACAAAATACTTGTCATCACTATCCAAAGATAAATGTGATGAGTTGGACCAAAGAATGGACCAATAGAAAGGCTCCAAAATCACCTGGAATGAAACCTCTTTACATTAGCTTACATTGAAAGTAAAGAATGTTTTGTCCTTATTTGTAAAGTTACTACTTTGGAGATATTTTTTACTGGACAGTGACGATAAGCTGGTTTCAGTGGTGCTGCTGGTTCATCTATAGAACCAGTGTTTTTTTTACTATTATGGAAGACTGATATCTCTGATCCAGTGATCCTCATACTGGTTTACAGACAGTCCTCATTTTTGCTCTCTGTCTATGGGTCGAGTGTTGGGTTGCTGGTGGGAGAACCAAAAAATAGTCTAACTTTAAGAATCAAGTTGAGCTGATTAAGCTTGTACAGTAGTAAGTGATGGGCTCTTACATTGAGTGTAAGGCGGTCTTCATTCTGGCAGTTGCCGTCCGCCGTGCTCAGGGCAGCATGTGTGGAAAAGCCGTCCTGCTTCTCGTGATTAACCGCCGCCTCGTACTCGCCAGCCGCGTACACTTCTGCACACGCATCTGCTGCCTCCTTCCCCTCACACCTCTTCCCCGTAACCTGCAAACGAACACAGCACCTGTCAGTCTTCCCGCTTTGCTCGCCTCCAGGCGAACATGTTCTTTATGATTGGTTCAGTCAGGCCGTCTGACAACTTCTGCCACGAGACCAGGAGTATCTGAGCTATTCTCATGCAATCATTTGTGCTGTTTAAAATAGGAGGACATGCCCCAGAGCAGGTGGGCTATTCGAGACCCCTCAGATCAGGCTTAATCACCCAGAGAATTTTAGGAAGAGCATATGTTATTCTTTCTCACTTGCTCTCCTTAAATGGATGCACAGATGACAGGCTTCCACATCTGCCCCTTCATTTAGGACTGGATTAGACAAGACTCTAGGGTTAGAACTCAAAGGGCTTCAAGCATCTTTGACATGCTGTTCACACACTGTTTTGGGCTGGCATTGATAGCATGCATGGCTTAGACTGAACTTGTAAACCCAAATCCAAAAGTAAGAGCAAGAAAAATAGCATTGCTGTCCAAAGCAAGTATACAGTCTTTCCTTTCAATGGAAGTCAATGGAACCAGATTTTTTTCCAAACTATTTTGGAGCATTTCTGTTGGGCCATTAACCATGACATGCCATTGCATTTGAGCCAAAAATGGACATGGTTTTCTTTGGACAGCAACGATATGCAAAATGAAACATAGCTATGATACAAAAATGTAATTATAGCATGACCACTAGGGAACAATTAATAAAAAATCAATTAAAAGTAACCAACAGAACTGCTTAAGAATGCTGGGAAGCTTTTCGGACCAAAGACTCGTCAGTCAGTAGGACTTATCATAATAACCTGATCTTAGATTTAGAAGTAACTAAGACAGTAATTAAGACATAATGCTTGTTTCTAGATTTGTATCAGTAAGCCAAAGCCAAAACTCTATACTGCAGTCTATACACATGGCATAAACGACTTACCAAGTCTTCAACACGTAGCAGTCCCATCTCTGTGGCTTATTGACTCCTCTTGTCCTTCTTGACTTCTCACCAGCTGTTTCTCTCTCTCTCGCTCTCTCTCGCTCTCTCTCTCTCTCTCTCTGTGAGGGTGAAGCAATAGTCCAGTGGCTGGCGTGGACTCCCCAAGCGCTTGGCTCTGCTCTGTAACACCGTCCTCTCCTCTGTCATATATATATACCCGCTCTTGGGGAGGGACCACAACAATGTGTCACTGTGAGATCATCTCTCTCTCTCTCTCTCTCTCTCTCTTTCTCGCGCTCTCACACACACACTCACACATTGCTTTGACCTCAGGTCATCTGTCATTAATCATGACCACGGCATCTGATGTAACCCCTTGAGCACCTGCACAGAACAAATTCCGGTCCGCTGTGACACCCAGCTCCAGGTCAGTACATCCCAATCCTGGATGATGGACATGCTGCACATTCACCCGAGTAGTATATATATATATATATATATATATATATATATATATATATACCATTAAAACCACCTTGTATTTATAGTGCAAAAGTCTTGGGCACCTAAGTTGATTGTTTAAAAGCCTTTACCTTATCAATAAGTCTATGTTCACCAGTAAGAACACCAGATATTAGTTAAAAATCCTACATACAATACAAAGTAACATGAATATCTTATTGTGAAAGAAGTAGATCATATCTTGAGCTCCAGTTTGAAGAACAAAGTGTAGTTCCAGATTTCTCCTGGACGCCCCAGACATTGTATGAATGTACTCAGTTTCTTCAGCAGCAATCTAGATTTAGCTTAATGAAGTACTGAGCAGTCAAAGCAGGTATTAGATAAGAACTGTAAATAATACTGGGTTGTTTATAAAAGGAGAAGCTTGGAAAGGGTTAAATAGACACACTGATGTATGTAAAAGCACTACATACAGTATTATCACTAATTGAATATTTAAATAATAAAGTGTTTGCTGAATAAATAAATGTTTCCTGTCTGGAAAAACAGCTTTTTTAAATATAATAATGTCCCCAAGTGCCTCCAACTTTTGCACAGTATTGTATATAGTCACAACATACAGCAGTGAAAACAGTTTTATGTTGCTTGTCATTAAAAAAATCATTATTGATTTATTTAAATTATTTAAAAATGTACACTGCTCTTCACGTTATCTGAGCATTTTATGATAAATGGTTCAAAATCACTCGGAATAAAATTTTGTTGGCTTGTCATTATTTAACAACATGACTTCCTTTCCTCCTATAAACCCTTCAGAGGATCAAGGCTCTGTTAGACAGATGTAATAAATAACACAGAGCTGTGAACAAGACGAATGCTGAACCGCGCGGTGTCGAAGCCTTCCAGCATCTGAGTTGGACTTACATCAACACGTGTGACTAATGGAGCTCCTGGTACAGCTGGCCTGCGTGATTCATGCTTCTGAAAGCTGCTGATTGGCCGCAATGGAACACCAATAGCGTGTGATCATGATCATGAAGTCATTCTTCAATTTCGCCCTCATGCTTCTTCTCCATTTACATTTGGTGGCCTGATTGTGCATCATTGAAAAAGCAATGTAGGGTTTAAAAAATGGGCGGAGCTAAACAGCTGTTGGCTGAATAAGCAGGTATATGTAAATGTATTGTTCTCATCACAACACTGTTCCAACTCCAGATTGTCCGGTATGATTGTGTGATTCAGCTTGTATACAGCTTTTTGATTGGATGCATGGATTCCAGTAAAAAACAACAGACATCATTTCACATACACTCAGGGCCCCCAACCAACAATGCACTCATCTGTTTGTCGTTTTTTTCAATCCCTCTTTTTCCCCCCATAGAGTCCCATTCATTTTTGAGGTGACCCAAACATTATGTTGAACCTACAGCCACTGAACCGCATGTACTTACTCAGGGCATATCAACAAACACACTGACCAGCACTCCTCTATTTATCGTTTATTCATCCCTCAATCCTCACACTGCTTAAGCTGTGCAACCATCCTGTGTTTCCTTCAAGAAATACACTTTTCTAGTTTTAAATGGGCTGTTTTTGCAGCTTAGACTACATGGGCTGGGATAAACCATAACAATGTTTACGTATTATATATATAGTACATAAACATTAAAAAAAAACATATTTTTTCAATGTATATATATATATATATATATATATATATATATATATATATATATATATATATATATAAATAATGTTTTTTCATGATATGGGCTCTTTAAATAGCTTTTCTCTCCTGCTTGGCTCCTTATTCCTCTGAAGTAACGGCATCCGAAGTTGGTTTAAGGACACTCTACCCATTTGTGGGCCTGGTTTGTTTTCTCAGTATCGATGTCATCGTTCCCGGCCCTCTGGCCTTCGCATGCACGTGGTGGAGTCATCAAGTCGTGCAAATGGTCACTATATATATAATACAGGAGGTTATAAATCATGACCTCATGAGCTCACAGGCAGCCCTTTTCAGAAAGCACATACCAGTCTATCTCCTCACTCTGAACCGGAATGAGCAGCGAGCCATGATGTAAGCCTTTCAGCGTAAGCACATGACCTGTTCTTTTGAGGTTAAAGAAAATGAAGGTAACCCGGATGCCTTAAAGGGCCCATGTTGTACACGCTATAATATACATGCTGTGGTATTTTATTATTATGTTTCCTTCTGAGCTCCTAAGGCAACATTCTTTTGGTTTTATGTACAAAAAATTATTTTTTTATAGATTTGTTCATAAAATTAAACTGTGTTTTTTTTTACTGTGCCTTTAAAGCTTATATATATAAATAACCTCAGTTTTAATTGGCCGACTCCCTCGCCAAAAATTGAAAGCCCAAAAGAAACAACTAAATAGAACAAAACTACTGTAGGGTGAATGTGTAGTCAAACGTGAATGTGTTCATGGTTGTGACATCACACTTAATCACAAGCTTAAAGAGCAGTTCCACTGATTTTCATTCAAAATGGTTTGGTGTGAATTACTCCATTCTAGAGAATCTCAGCTAATCACACTTGTTTACTCTGGAGGTCATAAAATCATTGCTACAGTACAAACATTGGGTTGTTTTATCTAGTAAAACAAAGATCATTACATATTTTATATGTAATGATGATAATCATAAAATAGTGGAACATTAAAAAGTAAAAAATGCATATATATCTCCTCCATGTAACATGGTTTAGGTCAAAATCTAGTCTTAAAACTATCATAAATCAATGCCTCAAGCATCAGATAGCACATTTATAGCCATTGCATGTACTGAACGTCTGTGATGTAGCTTTCAGAAGCATTAAAAGACGTCTGGTTCTTAAGAAGTATGCGTCAGTGTTAATGTTATTACGTCTTCTCTCCTGTGACTCCTGAGGCAGGTGATGTGGTTGGGGAACACAACCATTATTCACAGTTCGATTGCTGATACGTAAACAGAGCCATTCAGACTGATTAGATGGGAAAATGGTTCATTGTAGAAACTCACAGTCTCAGATTTCATTACTGTGGTGATGAAGGGAACAAGGGGTCATGATGTCTACAACGCAAATATAACCATTTTATGAATTCATCCTGCAGTTTTCGAAATATCAACTCCGTTCCAACTCCAGATTGTCTGGTCTGATTGTGTGAGTTGGGCTTGTACACAGCTTTTTGATCGGATACACGGATTCCGGATAACAACCGATTTTTTTCTGGAATTTTTCGCATACACTGACTCAGGGCAGACCCCCGACCATGACTGTAGTGTTGTTTCAACCCATACTCGTCTGTTTGGCGTTTTTTTTTTTCATGCCTCTTTTTTCTTCATAGAGTCCTATTCATTTTTGGATGAACCCAAACCTCATGGTGTTATATAACCTACAGACACCAAACTGTCTGTACTCGCTCAGGGCGGGTCCCCAAGCACTAATCCACAGACATACAGACCTGCACTCATCTTTTTACCATTTATTCATCCCTCATTCCTCCCATAGGATCCCATTCATTTTCGGATGAACCCAAACCTCATGGTTTTATTTAACCTACAGACACCAAACTGCCTATACTCACTCAGGGCACATCCCCAACCTCTAATCCCCAGACATACTGACCTGCACTCCTCTATTTGTTGCTTATGCGCAACCATCCTGCGTTTGCTTCATATATATATATACATATGTATATATATATATATATATATATATATGATAATGATCATGGCAAAATAGTGATAAATTAGAAAAAAAAGAAAAGAAAATGTTTAATGGGACGTACAGGCCTCACAGTGCCCTGCATGCACCTCTCTGCCAATAATGTAATTTAAAAAATTATGTTTTATCTCAACACTATCATAAAACAATGTCTTAGGCATCAACCAGCATGTTCACAACCACCACATATAATAACTTTCTGTGCTGTAACCCTTTGGAAGCATTAAACTCTTCAGACGTCTGGTTCCTATCACCACCACAGTTTTTCGGATACGAAGCATTTCACCCCAAACCACTCTGAATGACTTTGTTTGTGTCTCAAAGATTGAATTAAGCAGAAAATTTGGGAAAATTAGTGGAATTCATTTATGGACTGGAGACTGAATGGTAGATTATGAGCCTGCATGTAGTTACGGGAGCTTTAAAATCCAATTCACATTAAACTGTGTTAGCTGAGCAAACTCAACCATATACATCGACTTGATCAACGTATAAAATAACATGCAAGCCATTTAATACAATGTGTTTCTAAGAAAAAAGATCTTTGTGTATAAATGCTGGAAGAAATCAGAGCAGACGAAGCCTCTTCTGCCCATGAGGACAATGTGGACAAATGTAAGAAACCCAACACCACCTCAGTGGGCTCCACAGCAGTGGGCTCAGGCTGACGGGCGCAAAGTCAGACAGGATATTGCTGAGAGCACAGGCATTATAAATAGTCCACAGAGACAGCGCTGCTCCCGAAACGCTGTCGGTTTGATCTCCGAATAGAAGTGAGAATCTCTCGATGGCGTTAAGCCGCCTCGTGAAGTCGAGCCCTTTCACGTTTAGGGGTGATTGACGAGCAAACGGTGCTCAGTTAGTGGAGCTGATAGGCTTCTGTTTACTACACGTCAGCTCAGCTCAGTGCTTTGTAATTGCTTTGCTGACAGGCTATTTCAAGCACATGGACACTGAGAGATGTGAGCCATGAAAAAAGAGCATTTCCTGATGAGGGATCTACAGCAGCATCTTCTCATTTCTTTGTTTACTTGCTCTCTGGGGCTGAAGTCACATGATTGACAGCCGTCTTTCACCGAGGGCTGCTTTTCAGGAAACTTTTTAGGTATTTGGAAAGTCCAAGAAACCTGAATCTGTAGTAAAACATTATATCTGCTGGAGTTCAACACTGTGCCCACTCTGTTAGACACTCCCACCTTGTTGGTCCACCTTGTAGATGTAAAGTCAGAGATGATAACTCATCTGCTGCTGCACAGCTTGTGTTGGTCGTCCTCTAGTCCTTCATCAGTGGTCACAGGACGCTGCCCACAGGACATTGAATGTTGGCTGGATGCTGCCGGTTGGTGGACTATTCTCAGTCCAGCAGTGACACTGAGGTGTTTAGAAACAGCCAGCGGGGGAACACACCACCACCATGTCATTGTCACTGCAGTGCTGAGAACGATGCTCTGTGGTGGTCTTGTGGGAGTCCTGATCATTAAAGAACAGGGTGAAAGTGGATAAACAATGTATGCAGCAAAGCAGATAGACTACAGTCTGTAACTGTATAACTACAAAGTGCTCATGAGCTCATGATGGTTTTAATGTTATGGCTGATTGTTGTATATACAAGCTGTAAACTGGGGTGTATAACTTTACAAGCTCACCAGTGCATCAAATGTGCTGCTATATATTTTGTATCTTACAGTAATAATAATAATAAGGTAGTGTTTCCTGAATCTGTAGAGTCTACCCTCTTAATCTTATCGTGAGGTTATATGTGACTCCAAAAAGCTCATGAAGAGAGGTTTAGATAGACATCACTGTGTGTAATTTGTGTGAGGGTTTGTGTGTCCATTCATATTTTGACCAGTGGACACTAAGCATTTACCCATCACGGCAGACACCCTTCACTCAGTCAACATGCTGAAGCGGTTTTGGGAAATAACCCCCAAGAAAACGAAGCATCATGATGAAAGGTTCATTTAGGAAGATCGAGCCCCAGAGCGTTTGAGTCATCTACTTGTCTATTTCTTAAGGTTTTCAAGCAAACTTCAGTGATAGCATAGCACATGGCTGGGGTAGTCTACAGCATGGAGGGCACCAGGGTTACCCACTACAGTATACCAATCACATGGCATGTATGCCAGTAAAATAAATACTGAAATTTGAGCATTTTTCAAATCATAAATGTGAACAACACTATATTCACTTGGTTACTTGATTAAAAGTGACATATGGCAAGGATAGTTTTAAGACTGAAAACCTATGCAGGACATAGAAAATACATTTTTTCTCATCTATGATGAACAAATAACAAATATTTACTAGGCCTGCCAGCAAATTTAATATTATAAACATTACACAATACTCACTGTGTGATGTGCAAAAGTCCATGTGCAGAACTAACGTTGTCTCTGAGGTTTCACATGTAACTCTTTTTGATATAATATCCCAGACATCAAGTATTTGGCAGTTGAACATTACAAGGACAATTGGCAGGTCCCCATTAAGACTTTTTAATTTTTTTCATTTATTTGAAATAATAAGTGTAAGGTGGCTGTGACGAACCAAACCTGCACGGACATTAAATGAGAAATGATTTTTAATGTTAGTAGGGATAGGACACAACGCGACAGGTCAGGACAGGCCAGGGCAGGCCAGGACAGGACAGGACAACACTCAATAGGCACTGTGAAACGACAGCAACACTTCAAAGTTAAGAGTGAGAGAAAGGTGCTTATAAATTAATCAGTGACATGGGTTATCATGGTTGAGCAGCTACATGCAAGCCTTGTTTTTGATGGAGAGGTGTAAAGTGCCGTCACTGGACTGTATACTGGACTGAACTGTGTCGACTGTAGGGTTTGGTGGAGGAGGTATAATGAATGCTTTGGGTTGTTGTTCAGGGGTCCCCTAGTTCCAGTAAAGGGAAATCTTCTTCAGACCAAGACATTTTGGACAACTATATGTTTCCACATTGGTGGGACCATAAAGACTGGTTCAGTGAGTTTGGTGTGGAAGAACTCAACACCGTCGAACACCTTTGGGATGACCTAGGAAGAAAATTGTGAGCCAGGCCTTCCTGTCCTACATCAGTGTCCAAAATCTTCCTAGAAGAGTGGAAGCAGTTATAGCTACAAAAGAGAGACCAACTCCGTGATATTGCCTACCGATGTCATAAAGGCGCCTGTAGGTGTCCCTATACTTTTGTCCATATAGGATATTTCAATGGAAAAGTAGAACTCAGTGGATGTTAGTGTTTTTGATGTTTTTGATATAAGTTTTAATTACTTAGCATTGTAATTCTGGTGCTACTGGAAGATTTATGTATATATGTATATGTATATATATGAAAGACCTGTATCTCCATTTTTGTTGATTTTGAGTTTTTTTATCATTTGAACACACCAATGGTTGTTTACATTATGAGAAGATTTCATGATGAATCAACCAATAGAAAGGCTCCAAAATAGCTTAGAATAAATTTTGGTTAGACTATAGACTATAAAAAGGTAAAGTTACTATTTTGGAGATACTTGTTTTTCATTGGACAGCGATGACGGGGAACATTATATATATTTTTCTACATCATCATTTGAACACAACAGCTGCTATTGACATTGTGTACAATTTCCATGATAAATGGACCAATAGAAATGCATCAAAATCACTTGGACAAAAATTCTGGTTCCATTGACTTACATTGAAAGTAAAGACTGTTTTTGACCTCTCCTGTAAAGTTCATATTTTGGAGTTATTTGTTTTTAGACAGCGACAATATATATATATATATATATATATATATATATATATATATCTCGAAAGAGTTAAGATATTTTATTATTTTATTTGTCCAATCATCAAATCATCATAACATTTTGTTGTTGTTGTTTTTTTGTCTGGCAATTTTCGCAATCGGAATGGTAATCCGAATGCACCGATGTACCAAACATATTTGCTTTTACAAGAACAGCTCGATAAGTTTCTATAGCCTATTCTTGTTAATGTTTGTATTTTTATTTTATTTATTTATTTATTTATTTAGCCAGACAATAAAGGAGAGGAAAAAGAGGAGAGAGAAAAGAAGAAACAAAGGAAAGGAAAAAAACAATAGTAATAATAATATAAATAATTAAATAAGCAACTAAATAAACAAACAAATAAAAGAAAAGAAATAAAAAAGAATAATAATAATAAATAAATTAAAAAATTGAGATACTTGGACAGTCAAAATTGGACAGGACAAATTATTTGTAATTAAAATTTCTGGCACTATTGGTATATTTCATGGTGTATGTATGTTGCAAGAAGATTTACTAAATATACTTTATGAAATCAGAGCTGTAACTAGTTTATTTACTAGTTTATTTACGTCTTGTTTAGATGAAATGTCCTTGTAACATTGAGAGACCACACAGATCAACTGCACTGTTAACCCTCCCACCCTCACCAGTGACTTCCTCGGCATGGCTCTGTATGTGAGTGTGTGTGTTTGGGCAGCAGCTGATGATATTATTTATGACTGAGATGATGATTATTATTTTTACAGTGGTCAGAAAGCCGGCACCGGTCGAGAATAACCATATGGCCACAAGGGTTTTCATGTAACACGAATAACACCCTTAAATAACCACTCCACCACACCCTCACCACACACACAAACATTTCCCTAATGGTGAGAGATCACATGCTCATGCTATAAGACTAGATATATCTTATTTACAAAGAGCACAGGAGCAGCCTATTCCTGGTCTGTACAACTGGGCTCAGTCAGTCCAGCCTAATTAATCAAACTAAGTTTAATATCTAACAGTCAAGTTCAAGAATAATATTGTCGGTTACAGTCAGGTTCAAAAATAGTATTGTAGGCTACAGTCAAGTTTAAGAATAATATTGTAGGCTACAGTCAGGTTTAAGAATAATATTGTAGGCTACAGTCAGGTTCAAGAATAGTATTGTAGGCTACAGTCAGGTTTAAGAATAATTTTGTCAGCTACAGTCAGGTTTAAGAAGAATTTTGTTGGTTACTGTCAGGTTTAAGAATAATATTGTAGGCTACAGTCAGGTTTGAGAAGAATTTTGTAGGCTACAGTCAGGTTCAAGAATAGTATTGTAGGCTACAGTCAGGTTTAAGAAGAATTTTGTAGGCTACAGTCAGGTTTAAGAAGAATTTTGTAGGCTACAGTCAGGTTAAAAAAGAATTTTGTCGGCTACAGTCAGGCTCAAAAATAGTATTGTAGGCTACAGTCAGGTTTAAGAAGAATTTTGTTGGTTACAGTCAGGTTCAAAGGTTCAAAAGTAGTATTGTAGGCTACAGTCAGGTTCAAGAATAGTATTGTAGGCTACAGTCAGGTTTAAGAAGAATTTTGTTGGTTACAGTCAGGTTTAAAAATAATTTTGTCGGCTACAGTCAGGTTCAAAAATAGTATTGTAGGCTACAGTCAGGTTTAAGAAGAATTTTGTTGGCTACAGTCAGGTTTAAGAATAATATTGTAGGCTACAGTCAGGTTCAAAAATAGTATTGTAGGCTACAGTCAGGTTTAAGAATAATATTGTAGGCTACAGTCAAGTTCAAAAATAGTATTGTAGGCTACAGTCAGGTTTAAGAATAATATTGTAGGCTACAGTCAGGTTTAAGAATAAGATTGTAGGCTACAGTCAGGTTCAAGAATAGTATTATAGGCTACAGTCAGGTTTAAGAAGAATTTTGTCAGCTACAGTCAGGTTTAAGAAGAATTTTGTTGGTTACTGTCAGGTTTAAGAATAATTTTGTAGGCTACAGTCAGGTTTAAGAAGAATTTTGTCGGCTACAGTCAGGTTCAAGAATAGTATTGTAGGCTACAGTCAGGTTTAAGAAGAATTTTGTTGGTTACAGTCAGGTTTAAGAATAATATTGCAGGCTACAGTAAGGTTCAAGAATAGTATTGTAGGCTACAGTCAGGTTTAAGATGAATTTTGTAGGCTACAGTCAGGTTAAAAAAGAATTTTGTCGGCTACAGCAGGCTCAAAAATAGTATTGTAGGCTACAGTCAGGTTTAAGAAGAATTTTGTTGGTTACAGTCAGGTTCAAAGGTTCAAAAGTAGTATTGTAGGCTACAGTCAGGTTCAAGAATAGTATTGTAGGCTACAGTCAGGTTTAAGAAGAATTTTGTTGGTTACAGTCAGGTTCAAAGGTTCAAAAGTAGTATTGTAGGCTACAGTCAGGTTTAAGAAGAATTTTGTTGGTTACAGTCAGGTTTAAAAATAATTTTGTCGGCTACAGTCAAGTTCAAAAATAGTATTGTAGGCTACAGTCAGGTTTAAGAAGAATTTTGTCGGCTACAGTCAGGTTTAAGAAGAATTTTGTTGGTTACAGTCAGGTTTAAAAATAATTTTGTCGGCTACAGTCAAGTTCAAAAATAGTATTGTAGGCTACAGTCAGGTTTAAGAAGAATTTTGTCGGCTACAGTCAGGTTTAAGAAGAATTTTGTTGGCTACAGGCAGGTTTGAGAAGAATATTGTTGGTTACAGTCAGGTTTAAAAATTATTTTGTTGACTACAGTCAAGGTTAAGAAGAATTTTTTGTTGGCTATAGTCAGTTTTAAGTCAAATATTGTTGGCTACAGTCAGGTTCAAGAAGAATTTTGTCGGCTACAGTCAGGTTTAGAAAGAATATTGTTGGCTACAGTCAGGTTTTCTTAGCTAGAGTCAAGTTCAAGAGTTATTTTTCCGGTAACAGTCAGATTATGTTGGCTTTAGTCAGGTTGAAGAATACAGTCTCAGAACGCAGATTCAAAAACTATTTTGTCAGGACTGAGACAGTCAGGATCAAATTTTGCTGTGCTATAGTTTAGATCAGACAGAATATTAAGATTAAAACTGGAATCAGACAGATTTCATCTGGCTGGATTAGATAGAATACTCATTTTCATTTCCATTCAGACTGCAGTTATATCAGCGTATGACAAAACGTTCTCAGCGTATATATAAGATTAAAGATAAAGCTATTAAAAATAAGCTATAATCGGAACAGAATTTCACTGAGCTACAGTTTGGACAGAATATTCTTCTGTTTCATTTGGCATCAGATAGAATTATTTTGGACTATGTTCGAGTCCAGAATTATTTTTAGTACAGTCAGGTTTGAAGATAATTTTGTCGGGATCAAACAGAGTTTAGTCCTCTTACAGCTCAGCCCACCTTGGTTGGACTGCAGTCAGGTTCTAACAGAAATTTCTCAGGATGCATTTGGGGTCGGACAAAAATGTATCAGGTTACAGTCAGATATAGGCAAATCTTGTTGGGCTAAAATCAAACTTGGACTGAATTTGGTAGGGCTACTTTCAGACATAATTTTATATATCAGGTTTTGTTCAACCATAAATTATTTTCATCCTAGTTCATCGAGTTGGTCTGGAATGTTGGTTATAGGTTCATTAACCCTCCTATTATGTTAATAAAAATTTTGACCTGTAAAAATACACTCAAAAATGAATAAAAAATTATCAGAAGAATCAGAAATGAAATGTAAGGTGTGTATATATATATTTGCTGTCCAATAAAAAGCATGTTTTTCCATTTTTGTTGATTTTCAGTTTTCTATACTATTTTAACACGACAGCTGCCGTTTACATTGTGTAAACATTTTATGATGAATGGACCAATAGGAATGCTTCAAAATAGCTTGGAAATAATTCTAGCTCCATTGACTTACATTAAAAGTGAGGTAGGTTTTTTGCCTCTCCTGTAAAGTTGCAATTTTAGAGAGACTTGTTTTTCATTGGCCAGTGATGATCTATATATATAATTTTAACAGCTATTTAATAAACAAGAGGGTAAGCAGTACTTCAGACAACCCATAACATAATCTGAGGTTAAACTGGTTAACTGACTCATAAACTGTATCATAAAACTCAATTGTGCAATGCCTGTAGGGTCCAGAGCAGCGGGGGGGGGGACACAGATGGGGGGTAACATGGGTAGTAAAGCCCTTTGTGTCAGACCCAAATCCTGCACATGAAAGATGGACCCATGTTCACAAGACAACAAGACCTTTGGGAATGCTGCAGGGATTTGAGAACTCTCCAGGGATTCTGGGACGCCGAGCCCCCGGTCTGAGGAATCCGCGTCCCACAGCTGTGTCTATATGTCTCGTGCTCTTTGTTGCTGTTACCGTGTTGTGATTGCTTTTAACTCTGAACGGAATGTGGTCCTCACACCCCAAATAGAGACACAGCCCGTGTGGGGTCCGCTACCTGTTTTAGCCTGACAACACAAACGCTATATTATACCCAGGCTTGTGTTGACACACTTCAATGGAACTACACGTCAGTGCACAGACATGCTGTCATAAAGCACCTGCGGAGAGGAGCAGCGTCAAGGCTGCATGCCGAACCGATGACTTCCCACTGACAAGGAAATCTCACCCTTTCGTTCACAGCAGCCTACAGGACCAGTCTGGCCAAAATCCAGTCTGATCCACTCACACCCGCGCAACACCTGCTAACCTCATAAGTGTCAGTGCTAAGAAAGATCCACCACCCAAATAATACTTGCTCTGTGGTGGTCCTGTAGGGGTCCTGACCTTTACAGAACAGGGTGAAAGGGCATTAACAAGGTATCCAGAGAAACAGATGGACTACAGTCTGTAAGTGTAGAACTACAAACTGCTCTATACGGTAAGTCTAGCTGATAAAATGGACAAAGAGTGTAAAAACAAGGAGGTGTTCCTTATAAAGAGCTCAATGAGGGTCGATATATATATATATATATATATATATATATATATATATATTGTTAATGTTTGGCACAGTCTCAATATTTAAGTCTAGACTGAAAACATACTTGTTTAGTGTAGCTTTTGGTAATTAATCTTCTCTTTTAGATAAAGGCAGGAGATTTGGGAGTTCATGGACACAGAGGTTTATGGTAAACTGAGATGTTGGTGCTGTTGTTCCACCGCTTCATGCGATCACACAGGTTTGTTGAGGGTGGAGTGAGGGGGGGACCCCAGTCTCTCAGGGTACTCTCATGACCATGTTACCTTCTGGTTCTCTCTTTTTAGTTTAGGCTGTTATAGTTAGATCTGCCGGAGTCACCAACCACACTCTACAGTATATTCTCTACAGTCTTACTCCCGAGCCCAACTAACTTTCTCTTTTTACTCTTCCTGAGGTAATGACTGTCCTCCTGTCTGTTGAACGCTGTTGAAGGACTGACCATCAGGGCCTCCTCCCCACCCATCACCAGCCAGCTCACCTGTCCATTTACTGCTACACCCTCAGTTACATCACTGTGCCATCCAGATGTACCAGCATTAAGATAGGATGGGACTGTTTCAGCTCACGCCCACTTTACATAAAGACTCAGTCATAGACTGCCTCAGCCAGAGACTGCCTCTGTCAGAGACTGCCTCAGTCTTACACTGCCTCTATCTGTGCAGCTTCTAAAGCTTTGCTATCTAGATTTCAAACAGAGGCTCCTTTCTTTGATATTTAGTTAAAACTGTAAATACTATTGATCAGAGGAGGATGGGTCTCGACTTGTGAGTCTGGTTCCTCCAAAGGTTTCTTCCTCCAGTCTGAGGGAGGTGTTCTTGCCACTGTTGACTCTGGCTTGCTCACTGGGGGATATATGTTGTAACTGTCTGTTTTCAAAACTCTGTAAAGCTGCTTTGAGACAACATTGTTGTAAAAAGCGCTATATAAATAAACTTGACTTGACTATCGCTCAAAAGTTTGGGATCACAGTGAAATGTTCTTGTTTTCAATGGAGTATCTTCCTTCCTTAACACAACAATGGACTGACGGGTCTCTAAAGAAAGTTGTTTCTGGCCATTTTGAGTCTGTCAGCAAGCCATCAACTGCTGATACTTCAGATACTAAACTAACCTAGAATGTTGTTCTCCCTTTTATACTCACTTATTAGTAGAATGTTTTTTCAGCTGTGCATCACAATTGAGCAAGAGTGTCCTAACAACCAATTAGTCCAATAACATCCTTAACTTGGATTGGCGGCCGTACCAGGAGACTTAGACAGAGGACTGAGAATTGCTGATAATAGGACTATATGCAAAATAAGCCTCTATACAAAAATAGACTTTAATACAAACATTTTTATTCTATATGCTCTTCACATTGGTGGGGATCTATGAATCTACCCCGCCACACCCACCCCATGCTCTTTAGGCTCATTTCAGCCAGTTTCAAAGCAGTAAACAGTGAGTTTACATCCAAAGACTTATCAACATTACTTCACCCATAGTGTAACTGACGTCTCTAATACATTAACATTAATAAAGTAGGAACACAGTTTGTTATTCATAACTACAGACGATGTTAGCCTGCTGTATGCTGAGCGCCAAAGCCTAGCACTGCAATTAACATTATTATGATGGACTCATTTCATTAGCGAACTAGACTTTAAGTGACATACTCGTTTATTTGAAAAACAGCTTTTTTGCTGCCATCCTCATACGCTTTTCACACCCATGTGAGTCTCACATATGACTGGAAAGCTTTCCTTCCAGTTTTGGCGCTGCTAACAACCAAACGTAGATACAGAGTCTTACAAGACAGCAGGGAAAGGCACAGCCAATCACACTGGCCATAGGACTCGAGTAGAGAACGTGATTTAACCCTTTCTGTACCTCTAGGTTAGGGGTATTTAATTAGAGTCAGTAAGGTCCAGTTAGTCTAGATTTCCTCAGACCAAGGTCCGGATGTGTAACATGTGTTCTGATTCAGTGGTGTATCCTGTTTACTGAAGTAGTCTAGTATCAGCATCTTATACCATCAGCTACTGAAACACCATGTTCAGAATATTTTAGTATATTTACTGTTTAAATGCTGCACTGAATTAATTATTTATAAACTTCTAATAAATGTTTTTTACTCACTTCAGTAAAAACAAGAGCTAAATAAAAAAAAAACCCAGAATGCTTTTGAAAAAAGTGAATCTTAAAGTAGATGAGTAAACTAGACGAGCAGGTCCATTCCAGAACCGTTCCTGTTAAACAGTCAGTTTTCTGTTTTTAGAGCTCGTTATTCTCGCTTTATTCTCCGACTGCTGCTTCTCACTTCGTACCTCGCCTGTGTGCGAGCCGCACGCCCCAATCTGCACAGATCTGATTGGCTGAGGAGCCTTCGCTGATCTTACAGTGCACGTGATTGGTCTGTGACTTCACTGCGCCGTTAAGCCCGTATACCGTAAAGACAAGAAAAGCTCCGCCGCTTAAAATAAACACAGTCAACATTAAAAAATTCTCAATAGTTTATCAGTTTGGGTCTGCATTGGACAATGTCCGCCTAAAAGTAACCCCTGCTCTAGCTTAACAAGACGTTGACCGATCGGGGTCTTTTTTCGGTGGGAATCAAATTATTGGTGGGGACAATTCAATAATCACTGGATATTGGTGGGGACATGTTACTTCCGTCCATGCTAACTCTACACCCTTAATAAATATACAGTTTTAAACACTTGCGGACATTATTATATTTGAAAAGCTATCCACTTTATTATTTTAATATTTAAACAGTATTAATACAGTAAGTAGTGGTTTTACATACATCAGTGTGTTTATTTAACCCTTTCCAAGCTTCTCCTTTTTGAAACATCCATCCATCCATTATCTTCCACTTTATCCTGCTAGTCAGGGTCACGGGAGGCGCTGGAGCCAATCCCAGCATCATTGGCTGATGCATACACCATGGACAAGTCGCCAGGCCATCACATGGCCAACACTCACTCAACCTACAGGCAATTTAGACTGAGCGATCAACCTAACATGCATGTGTTTGGACTGTGGGAGGAAACCGGAGTCCCCGGAGGAAACCCACTCAAGCACGGGGAGAACATACACACTCCACACAGAACCACCCGGACCAGGAATCGGGACCGGGCGGCAGTGCTGACCACTACACCACCGCATTATTTACAGTTCTCATCTAATACCTGCTTTATCTGCTCAGTACTTCATTAAGCTAAACCCTGCTGAAGGAACTGAACACATTCATACAATGTCTGGGGCGTCCAGGAGAAATCTGGAACTACACTTTGTTCTTCAAACTTGAGCTCAAGATATGATCTACTTCTTTCACAATAAGATATTCATGTTACTTTGTATTGTACATACAGCATCATGAGCAAGTCTGAGATTATTTTGAGATTACCTACAGACGTGCTCAGAAAGAAGTTCTACGTTCATGCCTGTACACTGTAAATAGCCTGTAGGTCTTTTTTTTAATGGATTTTTTTTCCTGACGCCGAATTGTTCCCGCTGTGTAATGGCGTTTTAATGAGGCCGATGCTTCCTGCGCTGGAGTGTCTTCAGTGGAAGTGGAGGGAGAGTTGTAAATGCTCTCTGGGCTCAGCGTCTGTCTCCCTGCCTGCCGTTTATCCCGGAGACACGTAGCGGGCCTCAAATCACAGGAAATTAATAGTGAGGCTCTGGGCATGTGATAAAGCACGATACGGCAGATCTGACAGAAAAGATTATCTGGGTTTGAACCGAGCTTCAGAAGGCTCTGCTGGACTTGGCTGCCGTTCAGCATGCGCTGCACAAAATGATATCTTGGCAAGCGGGAGCATCTTTCCAGACACATTTACCTTTTTTCAAGTGTTTTTTTCTTGTTTAGATTCTGTGTAATTCAGCTGGTGAGATGTAAACATAGTCATTTAGACTAGTTTGATGTGAAATAGATCATTACAGTGAAACGTACTGACTCTGATTTCTGTACAGTGGTGCTGATGGGAAACAGAAGGTCATCATGTCTACAACAGAATATATAGGCATTTTATTTACTATCCCATAACAGCTAGTCAGCCTACATATGCCATCTGAGTGTGTATACGAAATATTAATGATGGTAAAATATTGCAAATCTGTGGACACTCTACATCAGAGGTTGCTAATAGGTGGACCCAAACTGATAAAGTACTGATAATTACTTAATTTCGCTAGTGTTTATGTATTTATTTATTATTATTTTTTTTTTTTAGTACACCCAGGCCTGTGCTTTGGGCCGCACCACCACCCACTCCCCCTTTATGAGGACTGTAACATTTTTATTTATTTATTTATTTAATTAATTATCAGGTAATACAACTCACCATGTGTGTATGCTCATATGGGCAAGGGGTGATTTGGTAGCACAACCCTTGGCTTTACTCACAGACCAATTAGGTGTGTTGTAAGATCACCAAAGGCGCTCCTCAGCCAATCAGATCTGCACAGATTATGGAGAGCGACGTACACAAGCAAGGTACGAAGTGAGAAGCAGCAGTCGGAGAATAAAGCGAGTCAGAGAGAAAGCTGATCCCAGTGTTATCAGGCAAGGGTGGGGTACACCTTGGAGCGGTCACCAGTTTATCAACACACACTCACGCACACACTCACACCTACAGGTAATTTAGAGTGAGCGATCAACCTAACATGCATGTGTTTGGACTGTGGGAGGAAACTGAAGTACTACAGCACCACAGTAACCACGATACCACCATACTAACCACTAAACCACCATACTAATAACTATACCACCATACTAACCACTAAACCACCATACTAATAACTATACCACCATACTAACCACTACACCACCATGCTAACCACTACACCACCGTACTAACCACTACACCACCGTACTAACCACTACACCACCATACTAACCACTACACCACCGTACTAACCACTACACCACCGTACTAACCACTACACCACCGTACTAACCACTACACCACCGTACTAACCACTACATCACCATACTAACCACTACACCACCATACTAACAACTATACCACCATACTAACCACTACACCACCATACTAACCACTACCCCACCATACTAACCACTACACCACCATACTAACAACTATATCACCATACTAACCACTACACCACCATACTAACCACTACACCACCATACTAACCTCTACACCACCGTACTAACCACTACACCACCATACTAACCACTACACCACCGTACTGACCACTACACCACCGTACTGACCACTACACCACCGTACTGACCACTACACCACCGTACTAACAACTACACCACCATACTAACCACTACACCACCGTACTAGCCACTACACCACCGTACTAGCCACTACACCACCGTACTAACCACTACACCACCATACTAACAACTATACCACCATACTAACAACTATACCACCATACTAACAACTATACCACCATACTAACCACTACACCACCATACTAACACTACACCACCGTACTAACCACTACACCACCGTACTAACCACTACACCACCGTACTAACCACTACACCACCGTACTAACCAATACACCACCGTACTAACCACTACACCACCGTACTAACCACTACACCACCATACTAACCACTACACCACCATACTAACCACTACACCACCATACTAACCACTACACCACCGTACTAACCACTACACCACTGAGCCATATAATTATCTGTTTAATTATATGTATATTTGTAATTAATGGAAGACCAGGAAACCCCTCTTCTCATGATGTCTCTTGAAGGTGGGAGGAACTACCCGTTCTTTGAGGCGACTACTTGCGGGCAGGTCTTGCTAATCCAGTTGCTGTGTCTATTAAAGAACAGCATACTGTGTTACGCTGGTCTTTAATAGACAGGACCCCCACAGTGCAGGTACTATTTGGGTGGTGGATCTGATTCTCAGCACTGCAGTGACACTGACGTGGTGGTGGTGTGTTAGTGTGTGTTGCGCTGGTGTGAGTGGATCAGACGCAGCAGTGCTGCCGGAATCACTGCTGGACTGAGAACAGTCCACCAACCAACAACATCCAGCCAACAGTGTCCTGTAGGCAGCGTCATGTGAACAATGATGAAGGACTGGAGAACACAAACTGTGCAAACTGTACGGCGGACCCCCAAGGCAGGAGTGTCTTAACACTCCAACAGCACTGCTGTGTTTACTCACACCAGCATAACACACACTAGCACACCACCACCACGTCAGTGTCACTGCAGTGTTGAGAATGATGCAACAACCAAATAACACCTGCTCTGTGGTGGTCCTGTGGGGGTCTTGATCACTGAAGAACAGGGTAACAGTGTATACAGTGAATCAGATGGACTACAGTCTGTAAGTGTGGAACTACAAAGAGCTCCTATATGGTAGGTGGAGCTGATAAGATAAACAATGAGTGTAGATATTTTAAATGCAATCACTTGCCATTAGGAGAGCACTGTGTTGCAGTGTGGTCTGGCTGAGAGAAGCAGAGTAAAGTTTGCTGCTTCTGTTTTGAATCTCAGACACAGAGAACACACACACACACACACACGCTGGAATGAACAGTTGGACTTGAGACTTCAGTGCTTTTTTTATGGGCTTTGTTGCTGGAGCAGCTGAGGTGCTATAAATCACACATGTGCACACATAAACACAGTGCATACAAACAGGCAGACGCACACACACACACACATACACGCACACACACACACATGCATGCCAGCCAGACACCTTTTATTAGATCATCTGGCGCACAAACTAATACTCCACCACATGTTTAAAGAAATAGTTCAGTGAAAACCAGCCCACGTTTTCCTCCCTCACCAAAAAATGTTTTATGCCTTACGACTCAATCCCACCAGACTTTGACTAAGTATGTCAAAATAGACTCATATCCAAACATCATATCATAACATACGTTCTCAAAGTTTTGACTTACTGTTTTGAAAAATTGATTTGTTTCTAATACCTTCTCAAGACTGATTTAGATTTATTACATATAAATTATAGATTTTTTTTAAGAAGTGCAAACATTATTCTGTAAAACTTTTGTAGTTTGATGATGAAATAATTATTTCTTTCAAGGTTTTGACTTAGTATGTCTTATCCATGAAATAATTACTTATTGTCCCAGGATTTTGATTAGGTATGTCAAGATGATTATTCATTTTCTAGACATTGCTGACATTCTGAGTTCTTAATATCCCTGTTTAAAACTATGACTTATTTCAATTAATGTTGATATTATAGTGAAATAATTACATTTTAATTCTGAAATTTAAGCATTTTTTGTATAAACTTTGTCAAACTTAATAATTAATATATAATAATAATACAAAAATTAACAATTTGACTTAACATGTCTTATACATTGCATTTTGACATTTATTCTCTATAGTTTGAAACAATATATTACTTTGAAATAATGGTTTTGACTAAGTATCACAAAGTAATGACTTCACAAGATTTTGATGTAGGATGTTGAAATCATTTTTCAGGATTTTTGACGAATGTAAGTAGGTCCAAATTTCTCAAACCTTTAATTTATTACGTTGACATTGAGTTTGGCTTTAGTGTCTCAGAATAATTTGTTTAAGATTTTGACTTGAAATAATGACTTTTCTGATCAGATAAAAGTATCTACACTATAAGAATTACATTTCCAAAATTAAATTATTTCCAGACAATACATTTCTTTTTGATATTGTACGTTCAAATGTTTAGGAAAAATGCATCAGAGACGGAGAGAGAGGGTGAGGGAAGGAGACGGACAGAGAGAGAGGGGAAAGGGAGGGAGAGAGAGAGGGAGAGGAAGAGAGATAGAGAGGGTGCAAGGAGAGGGACAGAGATAGAGGGGAAAGGGCGGGAGAGAGAGACTGAGAGGGAAAGAGGATTGGTGAGAGAGAGAGGGTGAGGGAAGGAGATGGACAGAGAGAGAGAGGGGAAAGAGAGGGAGAGAGATAGAGAGGGTGCAAGGAGAGGGACAGAGATAGAGGTTAAAGGGTAGCAGAGAGAGAGGGAGAGGGTGAGAGGGAGGGTGAGAGAGAGAGGGACTAAGAGGGAAAGAGGGAGAGAGTGACAGAGAAAGAAGGGAAATGGAGAGAGATGGAGAGAGAGAGAGAGAGGAAGAAAGAGAGAGGGAGAGAGGGACAGAGAGAGAAGGGAAAGGGAGAGAGAGAGACGGAGAGAGAGGGTGAGGGAAGGAGACGGACAGAGAGAGAGGGGAAAGGGAAGGAGAGAGAAAGGGAGAGGAAGAGAGATAGAGAGGGTGAAAGAAGGAGGAGAGGGACAGAGATAGAGGGGAAAGGGCGGGAGAGAGAGACTGAGAGGGAAAGAGGATTGGTGAGAGAGAGACGGTGAGGGAAGGAGACGGACAGAGAGCGAGGGGAAAGGGAGGGAGAGAGAAAGGGAGAGGAAGAGAGATAGAGAGGGTGAAAGAAGGAGGAGAGAGACAGAGAGAGGGAAAGGGTAAAAGAGAGAGGGTAAGAGAAGGAGAGAGACCGAGAAATGGGGGAAAGGGAGGGAGAGAGACGAAGAGAGAGGGTGAGAGAGAGAGGGTAAGAGAAGGAGAGAGACAGAGAAATGGGGGAAAGGGAGGGAGAGAGATGGAGAGAGAGGGAAAGGGTGAGAGAGAGGAAAGGGTGGGAGAGAGACTGAGAGGGAAAGAGGATTGGTGAGAGAGAGACGGTGAGGGAAGGAGACGGACAGAGAGAGAGGGGAAAGGGAGGGAGAGACAAAGGGAGAGGAAGAGAGATAGAGAGGGTGAAAGAAGGAGGAGAGGGACAGAGATAGAGGGGAAAGGGCGGGAGAGAGAGACTGAGAGGGAAAGAGGATTGGTGAGAGAGAGGGTGAGGGAAGGAGACGGACAGAGAGAGAGGGGAAAGGGAGGGAGAGGGAGAGGGTGAGAGGGACGGTGAGAGAGACAAAAAGGGAAAGAGGGAGAGAGTGGCAGAGAGAGAAGGGAAATGGAGGGAGATGGAGAGAGAGATGAAGAAAGAAAGAGAGAGAGAGAGAGACAGAAAGAGAAGGGAAAGGGAGAGAGAGAGGGAGAGGAAAAGAGATAGAGAGGGTGAAAGAAGGAGGAGAGGGACAGAGAGGGTGGGAGAGAGAGAGGGACAGAGAGAGAAGGGAAAGGGAGGGAGATGGAGAGAGAGAGAGAGAGAGAAAGAAAGAGAGAGGGAAAGAGGGACAGAGAGAGAAGGGAAAGGGAGAGAGAGAGAAAGGGTAAAAGAGAGGGTGAGAGAAGGAGAGGGACAGAGAAAGGGGAAAGGGAGGGAGAAAAAGAGAGGACGAAAGAGAGACAGAGAGGGAGGAGAGGGACAGAGAGAGAGAAAAGGGAGGAAGAGAGAGGGTGAAAGAGAGAGAGGGGAGAGAGGGACAGAGAGAGGGGAAAGGGAATGAGAGAGAGAGGGTGAGAGAGATGGTGAGAGAGGGAGGAGAGGGACAGAGAGAGAGGGGAATGAGAGGGAGAGGGAGAGAGAGAGGGGAATGAGAGGGAGAGAGAGAGGGGAAAGAGAGGGAGAGGGAGAGAGAGAGGGGAATGAGAGGGAGAGAGAGAGGGGAAAGAGAGGGAGAGGGAAGAGAGAGGGGAATGAGAGGGAGAGAGAGAGGGGAAAGAGAGGGAGAGGGAAGAGAGAGGGGAATGAGAGGGAGAGAGAGAGGGGAATGAGAGGGAGAGAGAGAGGGGAAAGAGAGGGAGAGGGAAGAGAGAGGGGAATGAGAGGGAGAGAGAGAGGGGAAAGAGAGGGAGAGGGAGAGAGAGAGGGGAATGAGAGGGAGAGAGAGAGGGGAAAGAGAGGGAGAGGGAGAGAGAGAGGGGAATGAGAGGGAGAGAGAGAGGGGAAAGAGAGGGAGAGGGAGAGAGAGAGGGGAAAGAGAGGGAGAGGGAGAGAGAGAGGGGAATGAGAGGGAGAGAGAGAGGGGAAAGAGAGGGAGAGGGAGAGAGAGAGGGGAATGAGAGGGAGAGAGAGGGGAATGAGAGGGAGAGAGAGAGGGGAAAGAGAGGGAGAGGGGGAGAGAGAGGGGAATGAGAGGGAGAGAGAGAGGGGAAAGAGAGGGAGAGAGAGAGGGGAAAGAGAGGGAGAGGGAGAGAGAGAGGGGAATGAGAGGGAGAGAGAGAGGGGAAAGAGAGGGAGAGGGAGAGAGAGAGGGGAATGAGAGGGAGAGAGAGAGGGGAAAGAGAGGGAGAGGGAGAGAGAGAGGGGAATGAGAGGGAGAGAGAGAGGGGAAAGAGAGGGAGAGGGAGAGAGAGAGGGGAAAGAGAGGGAGAGGGAGAGAGAGAGGGGAAAGAGAGGGAGAGGGAGAGAGAGAGGGGAAAGAGAGGGAGAGAGAGGGGGGATAGAGAGAGAGAGGGAGAGAGAGAGGGGAATGAGAGGGAGAGAGAGAGGGGAAAGAGAGGGAGAGGGAGAGAGAGAGGGGAATGAGAGGGAGAGAGAGAGAGGGGAAAGAGAGGGAGAGGGAGAGAGAGAGGGGAATGAGAGGGAGAGAGAGAGGGGAATGAGAGGGAGAGAGAGAGGGGAAAGAGAGGGAGAGAGAGAGAGGGGGGGAATGAGAGGGAGAGAGAGAGGGGAAAGAGAGGGAGAGGGAGAGAGAGAGGGGAATGAGAGGGAGAGAGAGAGGGGAAAGAGAGGGAGAGGGAGAGAGAGAGGGGAATGAGAGGGAGAGAGAGAGGGGAATGAGAGGGAGAGAGAGAGGGGAAAGAGAGGGAGAGAGAGAGAGGGGGGAATGAGAGGGAGAGAGAGAGGGGAAAGAGAGGGAGAGGGAGAGAGAGAGGGGAATGAGAGGGAGAGAGAGAGGGGAAAGAGAGGGAGAGAGAGAGCGGAAGAGAGGGAGTGGGAGAGAGAGAGGGGAATGAAAGGGAGAGAGAGAGGGGAAAGAGAGGGAGAGGGAGAGGGGAATGAGAGGGAGAGAGAGAGGGGAATGAGAGGGAGAGAGAGAGGGGAAAGAGAGGGAGAGGGAGAGAGAGAGGGGAATGAGAGGGAGAGAGAGAGGGGAAGAGAGGGAGAGGGAGAGAGAGAGGGGAATGAGAGGGAGAGGGAGAGAGAGAGGGGAATGAGAGGGAGAGAGAGAGGGGAAAGAGAGGGAGAGGGAGAGAGAGAGGGGAATGAGAGGGAGAGAGAGAGGGGAATGAGAGGGAGAGAGAGAGGGGAATGAGAGGGAGAGAGAGAGGGGAAAGAGAGGGAGAGAGAGAGGGGGGAATGAGAGGGAGAGAGAGAGGGGAAGAGAGGGAGAGGGAGAGAGAGAGGGGAATGAGAGGGAGAGAGAGGGGGGGAAAGAGAGGGAGAGGGAGAGAGAGAGGGGAATGAGAGGGAGAGAGAGAGGGGAAAGAGAGGGAGAGGGAGAGAGAGAGGGGAATGAGAGGGAGAGAGAGAGGGGAAAGAGAGGGAGAGAGAGAGGGGGGGGGATGAGAGGGAGAGAGAGAGGGGAAGAGAGGGAGAGGGAGAGAGAGAGGGGAATGAGAGGGAGAGAGAGAGGGGAAAGAGAGGGAGAGGGAGAGAGAGAGGGGAATGAGAGGGAGAGAGAGAGGGGAATGAGAGGGAGAGAGAGAGGGGAATGAGAGGGAGAGAGAGAGGGGAAAGAGAGGGAGAGAGAGAGAGGGGGGAATGAGAGGGAGAGAGAGAGGGGAAAGAGAGGGAGAGGGAGAGGGGAATGAGAGGGAGAGAGAGAGGGGAAGAGAGGGAGAGGGAGAGAGAGAGGGGAATGAGAGGGAGAGAGAGAGGGGAAGAGAGGGAGAGGGAGAGAGAGAGGGGAAAGAGAGGGAGAGAGAGAGGGGAAAGAGAGGGAGAGGGAGAGAGAGAGGGGAATGAGAGGGAGAGAGAGAGGGGAAAGAGAGGGAGAGAGAGAGGGGAAAGAGAGGGAGAGAGAGAGGGGAATGAGAGGGAGAGAGAGAGGGGAAAGAGAGGGAGAGGGAGAGAGAGGGGAAAGAGAGGGAGAGAGAGAGGGGAATGAGAGGGAGAGAGAGAGGGGAAAGAGAGGGAGAGGGAGAGAGAGGGGAAAGAGAGGGAGAGAGAGAGGGGAATGAGAGGGAGAGAGAGAGGGGAAAGAGAGGGAGAGAGAGAGAGGGGAATGAGAGGGAGAGAGAGAGAGAGGGTGACAGTGAAAGTTATTATATAGTACATGTATATTTTGTCCTCATAAGAGCAACATTAACCTAACACTGATCTACGGGCTTTGAGGCGGCGGTGTGATGATTCAGGCTAACGAGTAATAGCTGAATTAAATCTCAGCTCCTCGTAAGCTCCAGTACCAGCCTACAGAACCTCAGACACCAAACATGTCTTAGAGGTAAACGAGACAGTACCGCCAAACTATCACTTTAAATCTTTTTCATATTACACATCAGCATCTATTCAACTATTCATGACTTAAAGCTTTGAGTGTAAGTGAGTGGCACAGTAGCTTCACTGCCTCAGCTTGTTCTTAGAAAAAGGCCTGCAGTCTTATCTGAGTCTCAGCAGAGAGAGAGAGAGAGAGAGAGAGAGAGAAGAGAGAGAGGGAAAGGGTGAGAGAGGGAGAGAGGGGGGAGATAAAGGAAGATGGAGAGAGAGAACAGGAGATAGAGGGAGACAGAGAGAGGGGGAGAGAGAGAGAGAGAGAGAGAGAGAGAGAGAGGGAAAGGGTGAGAGAGGGAGTGAGAGGGAAAGAGGGAGAGAGGAACAGAGAAAGAGAGGGGAGAGGGAGTGAGAGTGAGTGTATGAGAGAGAGAGAGGAAAGGGAAGGAGGGAGAGGGGAGAGAGAGGGAGAGAGAGAGGGAGGAAGGGAAAGGAGAGAGAGGGGAGAGAGAGAGAGAGGGGAAAGGGAGGGGAGAGAGAGAGAGAGAAGGGAAAGTTAGGGAGACAGAGGAAGAGGGTGAGAGAGGGAGTGAGAGGGAAAGAGGGAGAGAGGAACAGAGAAAGAGAGGGGAGAGGGAGGGAGAGTGAGAGTATGAGAGAGAGAGGAAAGGGAAGCAGAGAGAGGGGAGAGAGAGGGAGAGGGTGAGAGAGAGGTAGAGGGTGAGAGAGGGAGGGAGCGAGAGAGAGAGGGGGAGAGAGAAGGAGAGGGTGAAAGATGGAGGAGAGGGACAGAGAGAGGGGGAAGGGAGGAAAAAGAAAGAGGGTGTGAGAGAGAGAGGAAATGAGAGGGAAAGAGGGAGAGAGGAACAGAGAAAGAGAGAGGAGAGGGAGGGAGAGTGAGAGTATGAGAGAGAGAGAGGAAAGGGAAGGAGAGAGGGGGAGAGAGAGAGAGGGAGAGAGAGGTAGAGGGTGAGAGAGAGAGGGGAAAGGGGGGAGAGAGAGGGGAGAGGGAGGGAGAGAGAGAGAGATTGAGAAGCTATTGTTCATATATACAGTGAAAAGTTTGATCCTATTTTCTGGCGAAGCTCTCCGTTTCATTTGAAAACAACAGGCGAGATTAAAAACAGGTTTAATTTAGCTAAAGGTTAAAGTTACTCAGCTGGCGTTTAGACTGAATTCGATAGCTGTAATTGTGCCTCGGCAGCAGCGGCATGAATCACGACGCAATATAAACCGCTAATGACGGCTCCTCTGCGTCGTCCTAATTAAAGAAGACTGGATTGTTCTTTTCATCCTCGTGCCAGTGCGTAAGATTAATTTCGCTATATCATCAACAAAAATAACAAGCATGGCCTCCTTTATGTTCCTCCTCTCTCAACACACAAAAGGAGGCTATTCTTAGCTGCGGTTTATCAGTCGGAGCCCATGTTCATCAGACGTCCAGTTCATTCAGTGATCTCCTCACTCGCTCCTTACCCCCTTGTTTTTCTTCCACACAAAGTAAAGGCTGTTCTGCGAGTGTTGGTTTCTTGTAGAGTAATCACTGCCATGGTAATTAAACTCACCCTCTGAGCCTGGAGTGACCTGTTCATTTGGTTTAAAGCAAATTAAGAAACACACATGGGAATATCTACAGCATCTCACAAATGGGAGTTCACCTCAATGCCCAATTAACCATTTTTCCTCCCCAGTGTCATGTGATTAGTTAGTGTTACTAGGTCTCAGGTGTGAAGGGGGAGCAGGTGTGTTATATTTGGTGTTACCGCTCTCACACTCTCTCATACTGGTCACTGGAAGTTCAATATAGCACCTCATGGCAAAGAACTCTCTGAGGATCTGAAAGAAAGACCTGTTGCTCTACATAAAGATGGCCTAGGCTATAAGAAGATTGCCAACACCATGAAATTGACCTGCAGCACTGTGGCCAAGACCATATAATGGTTTACCAGGACAGGTTCCACTCAGAACAGGTCTCGCCATGGTCCACCAAAGACATGCTCAGCGTCATATCCAGAGGTTGGCTTTTAAAAACAGATGTGCTGCCAGCATTGCTGCAGAGGTTAAAGGGGTAGGGGGTCAGCCTGTCCATGCTCAGACCATACACCGCACACTGTATCAAGTGGGTCTGCATGGCTGGAAGGAAGCCTCTTCTAAAGATGATGCACAAGAAAACCCACAAACAAGCAGACTTAGGACAAGCAGACTAAGGACATGGATTACTGGAACCATGTCCTGTGGTCTGATGAGACCAAGATAAACATCTTGGTTGTTGTCAAGCGTGTGTGGTGGCGACCAGGTGAGGAGTACAAAGACAAGTGTGTCTTGCTTACAGTTAAGCATGGTGGTGGGAGTGTCATGGTTTGGGGCTGCATGAGTGCTGCTGGCTGTGGGGAGCTACAGTTCATTGAGGGAACCATGAATGCCAACATGTAAGCTGTATACTGACTACTTTACACTGTTCTACAAGCTGTACACTGACTACTTTACACTGTCCTACAAGCTGTACACCTACTATATTACACTGTTCTACAAGCTGTACACTGACTACTTTACACTGTTATACATGCTGTACACTGACTACTGTACACTGTTCTACAAGCTATACAATGACTACTTTACACTGTTATACAAGCTATACAATGACTATTTTACACTGTTCTACAAGCTGTACAATGACTATTTTACACTGTTCTACAAGCTGTACACTGACTACTTTACACTGTTCTACAAGCTGTACACAGACTACTTTACACTGTTATATATGCTGTACACTGACTACTTTACACTGTTATATACGCTGTACACTGACTACACTGTTATACAAGCTGTACACTGACTACTTTACACTGTTCTACAAGCTGTACACTGACTACTTTACACTGTTCTACAAGCTGTATACTGACTACTTTGTTCTACAAGCTGTACACTAACTACTATACACTGTTCTACAAGCTGTACACTGACTACTGTACACTGTTCTACAAGCTGTACACTGACTACTATACACTGTTATACAAGCTGTACACTGAATACTTTACACTGTAATATACACTGTACACTGACTACTTTACACTGTTCTACAAGCTGTACACTGACTACTTTACATTGTTCTACAAGCTGTATACCGACTACTTTGTTCTACAAGCTGTACACTAACTACTACACACTGTTCTACAAGCTGTACACTGACTACTTTACATTGTTCTACAAGCTGTATACTGACTACTTTGTTCTACAAGCTGTACACTAACTACTATACACTGTTCTACAAGCTGTACACTGACTACTTTACACTGTTCTACAAGCTGTACACAGACCACTTTACACTGTTATATATGCTGTACACTGACTACTTTACACTGTTATATAGGCTCTACACTGACTACACTGTTCTACAAGCTGTACACTGACTACTTTACACTGTTCTACAAGCTGTACACTGACTACTTTACACTGTTCTACAAGCTGTACATTGACTACTTTACATTGTTCTACAAGCTGTACACTGACTACTTTACACTGTTATATACGCTGTACACTGACTACACTGTTATACAAGCTGTACACTGACTACTTTACACTGTTCTACAAGCTGTACACTGACTACTTTACATTGTTCTACAAGCTGTATACTGACTACTTTGTTCTACAAGCTGTACACTAACTACTATACACTGTTCTACAAGCTGTACACTGACTACTGTACACTGTTCTACAAGCTGTACACTGACTACTATACACTGTTATACAAGCTGTACACTGACTACTTTACACTGTTATACAAGCTGTACACTGACTACTTTACACTGTTCTACAAGCTGTACACTGAACACTTTACACTGTAATATACACTGTACACTGACTACTTTACACTGTTCTACAAGCTGTACACTGACTACTTTACATTGTTCTACAAGCTGTACACTGACTACTTTACACTGTTCTACAAGCTGTACACTGACTACTTAACACTTCTACAAGCTGTACACTGACTACCTCACACAGACCTATAAGTTGTACACTGACTACTTTACACTGTTCTACAAGCTGTACACTGACTACTTTACACTGTTATATACGCTGTACACTGACTACACTGTTATACAAGCTGTACACTGACTACTTTACACTGTTCTACAAGCTGTACACTGACTACTTTACATTGTTCTACAAGCTGTACACTGACTACTTAACACTTCTACAAGCTGTACACTGACTACCTCACACAGATCTATAAGTTGTACACTGACTACTTTACACTGTTCTACAAGCTGTACACTGACTACTTTACACTGTTATATACGCTGTACACTGACTACACTGTTATACAAGCTGTACACTGACTACTTTACACTGTTCTACAAGCTGTACACTGACTACACTGTTCTCCAAGCTGTATACTGACCACTTTGTTCTACAAGCTGTACACTAACTACTTTACACTGTTCTACAAGCTGTACATTGACTACTATACAGTGTTCTACAAGCTATACACTGACTACTTTACACTGTTCTACAAGCTGTACACTGACTACTTTACACTGTTATACAAGCTGTACACTGACTACTTCACACTGTTATACAAGCTGTACACTGACTACACAGTTATACAAGCTGTACACTGACCACTTTACACTGTGATATAAGCTGTACACTGACTACTTTACACTGTTCTACAAGCTGTACACGGACTACTTTACACTGTTATACAAGCTGTACACTCACTACTTTACACTGTAATATACGCTGTACACTGACTACTTTACACAGTTATACAAGCTGTACACTGACTACTTTACACTGTTCTACAAGCTGTACACTGACTACCTTACACTGTTATACAAGCTGTACACTGACTACACTGTTCTACAAGCTGTACACTGACTACTATACAGTGTTGTACAAGCTATACACTGACTACTTTACAGTGTTATATAAGCTGTACACTGACTACTTTACACTGTTCTACAAGCTGTACACAGACTACTTCACACTGTTATACAAGCTGTACACTGACTACACGGTTCTACAAGCTGTACACTGACTACTATACAGTGTTGTACAAGCTATACACTGACTACTTTACAGTGTTATATAAGCTGTACACTGACCACTTTACAGTGTTATATAAGCTGTACACTGACTACTTTACACTGTTATACAAGCTGTACACAGACTACGTTTCACTGTTATACAAGCTGTACACTGACTACTTTACACTGTAATATACGCTGTACACTGACTACTTCACACTGTTCTACAAGCTGTACACTGACCACTTTACAGTGTTATATAAGCTGTACACTGACTACTTTACACTGTTCTACAAGCTGTACACAGACTACTTTACACTGTTATACAAGCTGTACACTGACTACTTTACACTAATATACGCTGTACACTGACTACTTCACACTGTTATACAAGCTGTACACTGACTACACTGTTCTACAAGCTATACACTGACTACTTCACACTGTTCTACAAGCTGTACACTGACTACTTCACACTGTTATACAAGCTGTACACTGACTACACTGTTATACAAGCTGTACACTGACTACTTTACACTGTTCTACAAGCTGTACACTGACTACCTCACACAGATCTAATAAGTTGTACACTGACTACTTTACACTGTTATACATGCTGTGCACTGACTACTTTACACTGTTATACAAGCTGTACACTGACTACACTGTTATACAAGCTGTACACTGACTACTTTACACTGTTCTACAAGCTGTACACTGACTCCCTCACACAGATCTATAAGTTGTACACTGACTACACTGTTTTATACGCTGTACACTGACTACTTTACACTGTTATATACGCTGTACACTGACTACACTGTTATACAAGCTGTACACTGACTACTTTACACTGTTCTACAAGCTGTACACTGACTACTTTACATCGTTCTACAAGCTGTACACTGACTACTTTACACTGTTATACAAGCTGTACACTGACTACTTTACATCATTCTACAAGCTGTACACTGACTACCTCACACAGATCTATAAGTTGTACACTGACTACTTTATACTGTTCTACAAGCTGTACACTGAATACTTTACACTGTTTTATACACTGTACACTGACTACTTTACACTGTTATTTACGCTGTACACTGACTACACTGTTCTACAAGCTGTACACTGACTACTTTACACTGTTCTACAAGCTGTACACTGACTACTTTACACTGTTATATACGCTGTACACTGACTACTTTACACTGTTCTACACGCTGACTACTTTTGATTGTATCAAATTATCATATCTTCAGGGTCATTTAATATTTATTTAATGTCTCCTCTTTTATTAAAATATTATTACAATATCTAAAAACTAGAAAAACTGGGACTCTATAGGGGAAAAAAGAGGGATGGAAAAAAACAACAAACAGATAAGTGCGGGTCAAACCAACACTGCAGTCGTGGTCGGGGGTCTGCCCTGAGACAGTATATGTATAATGGTGTCTGTCAGTCGAGCAAGAGTTCAGTAGATTGGTGCGCACTTTTCTTCTCTGTTCATTCTTTATAGGAAAAATTTGGGTAAAATCTGTTGTTTTCCAGAATCCGTGCATCCGATCAAAAAAAATTTATACAAGCCCCAATCACACAATCAGACCAGACAATCTGGAGTTGGACTGGAGTTAATATCTCAAACTGCAGGACGAAAGCAAAAAAACTATAACAACATAGCTGTGCTTAGCGGTAACACACTAATGTACACACACAACACACAACGGAGTGAGAACCGAGTGTTCTGATTGAAGTGTTGCTCGTTTTCGTCTTTGTCTCCTCATCTTTGCTTTGGTCAGCCCCTCTATAAATATCACAGAGTGACAGCAGGTGATGGTGATGTCAGGCTGGACTGAAGGGCGTCCAGCATTGTAGAGGAGAAACTCACCTTTAATTCCCCTTTCAGTGTGTGTCTGTCTGTGTGCGTGTGTGTGTGTGTGTGTCTGTCCGTGTGTGTGTGTGTGTGCATGCAAGCATGTAGTCTGTTTTGATCTCATTCTGAGGACCAAAAGGTCTCAGAGGAAAACAAGACGATTCTGACAGTGTGGAGAGATGTGCGGACCCCCATGAGGAAACCTGCCTTTTACAGTAAATGCAGCTCGTGCTGTAAACACAGGGACGCAGGATCTGAAGAGTTCTGCAGCTGCCTTTTAGCAGGAACATAGAAAACCGAGCATCAGTAAGAGTTCAGAGAATCTACAGAAGTCTGCCTGTCAAGTCTGACTCTGTGTTTGATGTAATAGTCGTTTATGGGTGCTGCATCAGATTAAATGTATTAAATAATTAACTGATTGTGTGCTCATGTAAACAGTACACTCTGATTTCTTGAATCTGATTGAGAGAGCTAAACATTCACTCATAATCTGTGTAACTGCTCAGAGATGTATTTTACTTCAATTGTTCATTTGGAATTTGTTAATTTCACAATGATTTCAGTTCTCAATCACTACTAATGTGTTTAATATGTATCATTTTGATAAAAAAAATAGATTTCTATTCCTGAAATTATTTATTTAATGGTAAAGGATGTGTCACATGACTAGAATCTAGTGAGAAGAACTGTTGGATTATGGGTCAGATCCAACGTGTTGGCAAACTAAACCAGTCCTACACATGGTCTAAATATATTTGTATAAGGGTGTTTTCACACCAGCACTAGTTAGTCCAGTTAAAACTGACTCTCATTTGTTTGCACTTCGTTTTGGCATGTGTGAAAACTGTAATCGCACTCGGGTGCGGACCAAGACCCTCGAGAGGAGGTGGTCTCAGTCTGGTGTTCTGTCGATTTGTCCTACCTTGTCGAAACGTCCTACCGTGGCGCAGATCTGACAATCTGTCCTACCTTGGTGGAAAATAATACTGCAAGTGCATCAAAACCACAGGTAGGATTATTTGATAGTGTAACTATGGTCATAAAACAGTACCCCCTGCTATTTTGTCAACGATTATGAGCTTCCACGAACGCTTTTGGAACACTCAAGCTGACAAGCTTAAAGAAAACAATTAACATTAAAAAGACGTTAAAACATTATAAACCACAAGGAGAAAATGATCGAAACCATCAAACTCTTGACGTAATCGTCATGTGCACAAGCCAGTACGCCTTGACAGGACAGATCGATGGGTAGGATGAAATGATAGAACGCCCCGGTTCTAAACGAACTCCAGAGCGGTTCGTTTGTGGTGAGAACATGATCCAACCTCGATCCGACCCAAGTATTAGGTGTACTCCACAAGTTTGATCTAAACATCTCCTGCAGCCGGGTGTGCTTTGCATTATGGGATGCGACAGATGGCGTAAAAAGAGAACTGGAGAACTGTAGCAGCTAACAGGGCGAGGACAATGAAGCGAGGTCTCTCTTGGACTAGCAGTGGGGGACATTGTCTACTTGATGTTCGGAGTGAGCTGGGTGTTCTGCAGGTGGACTGTAGTTTGGTATATTATCAGATTATTATTACAGCTATGAACAGATGCTGTCTCTGCCGCTGCTCCGTGATACGCTCTACAAGAAATGTGCAGTAGTTTGGAAAAAACCGGATCTTCTCCCTGTGTTTACTTTCTTGCTTGCACGCCAGATAGTTCTGACCAATCAGAGGAGACAAAGTGCTCACATGGTTGGTTGGGGATGGAAACGCTCCAAGTAAACAAACTCATGAACTGATCCGGACCAGTGAATTGAACTACAGGTGTGAAAACGCCCTAATGTGTCTTTAAACTGACTATGTGAAGCACACTGTGTTATTTGGTGTAAGATTTGCTCATTTCTGTTGAGCTAATGTGTTTTGGAACTGTTTAACTACGGTCACTAGTTTGAGAGACTGAGAAAATGCACTTCTTGAACCAGGTACTTTATTTTTCATGTAGTTTTCACAGTGTCAAAAAAAGAGAGACAGAAAGAGAACGAAATAAAAACAACTTCAGAAGACATCTGTATGATTCATGTGGCCGTTCTTTCATTGGACTAGTGTAGCTACAATCTGATTAAATTAAGAAATTTGATAAAGAAAGCTGGATTCTAGCTTCGTGATCGGGTTTCTCAGTGCATGTACACTATAACATTGGCAGTAGTATTCGCCCATCTGCCTTCACACGCATATGAAGTTGAAGGACATCCCGTTCTAAATCCATAGGTTTTAATACCATGTTGGCCCAACCTTTGCAGCTGTAACAGCTTCAACTCTTCTGGCAAAGCTTCCCACATGGTTTAGGAGTGTGTTTATGGGAATGTTTGACCGTTCTTCCAGAAGCACTGGTGGCGATGTGCTTTACACCACTGCATCCAACGCTTCACATTGTGCTTGGTGATGTAAGGCTTGGATGCAGCTGCTCGGCCATGGAAACCTATTCCATGAAACTCTCTAAGCTCTGTTCATGAGCTGATCTGAAGGCTACATTAAGTTTGGAGGTCTGTAGTGATTGACTCTGCAGAAAAGTTGGTGACCTTCTCATTCACTTCCACTCTGTTAGAACACCACTGACAGTCGACTATGGAATATTTAGTAGTGAGGAAACTTCACAACTGGACTTGTTTCACAGGTGGCATCCTACCACTGTACGCTGGAGTTCACTGAGAGTGACCCATTCTTTCATTAATGTGTGTAGAAGCAGTCTGCATGACTAGGTGTTTGGTTTTATATACATGTGGCCATGGTAGTGATTGGAACACCTGAATTCAATGATGGATGAGTGAGTGGCAATTTAGTGTATAGCCTTACTTTCTCTTTCTCAGTTTGCACATGTGCAAATACAGGATGGCAACAAAACACTTTTTGAGCGACGCTAAAAATACATGCTTGGCGGAATTAAGAATTTAAATAGTCTTCATCTTCTAGATCAAAGGTCACTAACAGCTGGACCCCGGTCCAGACCCAGACGTTGTCCAATGCTGGGCTTTGCGGGCCAATAAACTCACAGACCAATCATGTGCGTTGTAAGATCACCAAAGGCGCTCCTCAGCCAATCAGATTGGGGAGTGCGGTGCCCAAACAGGAAGCAGCAGTCGGAGAATAAAGCGAGTTAGAAAGAATAACATGCTCTAAAAAAGAAAAACCAGCAACAACTGACTGTTTAACCAGGAATGGTCAGAAACTCGCTCGCCGAGTTTTGGAGAATACCACTATATGAAACCAACATGTCAATCTGTGAAACTAAGTTAACAATATGACGCTGCTTTATTTAATGTTTTTATAAATAAACACTTTAAGATGTACTTGTTTCAAAAGCATTCTTTTTTTTAAATGTAGCTCTTGTTTTTATTGAAGTGAGTAAAAAATATTTATTATAAGTTTATAAATAATTCATTCTGTTCAGCATTTAAACAGTAAATATACTGAAATATACTGAACGGTATCTGTGATGTGTTGGTGTTTCAGTAGCTGATGGTATAAGATGCTGATACTAGGCTACTTCAGTAAACAGGATACACCACTGAATCATAACACAAGTTAGAAATGATGATGGTCCGGACCTTGGCCTGAGATAATCTCCTCTAACTGAACCTTACTGACCTCTAATCAAACACCCCTGCTCTAGATGATGTGTGCTTGTATTTTCTGCAAAAGTGACTTGATATAAATTTGGCCAAAACTTTGCATGAAGTTTGAGTTTTACGTCAGATTTCCGTCATGTCTTATTATGTTTATTGGTCGGTCTCAAAGCAGAAATTGGATTATTGCCTGGCTTATTTAGACTGGAGTATCCTCGTTATCTGATTACCTAAGTGCATGTAAACACAACGACTAGAATATTAACAAAATTGGATTTTCTGCAGCTAACTGATTGTTAAACACATGTAAACACACTCAGTGATGAAAGCTGTAAAGCTTTTCACGATCACTTCTTTCTTTAGTGAAGCACCATTGAAGGCTCAAAGCGTCCAGATCCTTTCAACCAATGAGATGGTGGGGTATGAGCCTCTACTCTGTGACATCAACAGACAGAAGGTCAGCATGTGACATTTTAACAAATGGATAGAGATGTTAGTAAACAAATTCTTACAAGTCTGAGTCCAATTTTGAGAATTTGAACTAGAAAAGTTTATTTCCTGAAGAAAACGCAGGACGGTTGCACAGCTTAAGCAGTACGAGGACCAAGGGATGAATAAACAACAAGTAGAGGAGTGCAGGTCAGTGTGTTTGGGGATCTGCCCTGAGTGAGTCCATGCCGTTTGGTAGCTGTAGGTCTAACATAATGTTAGGCTGTGCTCAAAAATGAATAGGACTCTAGTGGGGAAAAAGAGGAATGGCAAAAAACAACAAAAGTCAGTGTGAAACGGTGTCTGTTGGTCGAGCGGAAGTTCAGTAGATACGGTTCTAACTCCAGAATGTCCGGTGTGATTGTGTGACTTGGAACCTGATGCTGTTGCAAGTTTTGGTGTATAAAAAATACTTTATATCATATATCATAATGGTTGTATCATATATTATAACGGTATATAATAATTATATAGTGTAATATCTCTACGATACTAGATATTGTGAGTATGTGTATGTGCAGCATTCAGATGTAAACAAGCTAAGAATTTCATTGTGTAGTCACTTCTGTAGTTTCCCTGTCTACGTCCTCTGTTTACATTCCCTGTCTTTGCCATGTGTATTTATGTTCTAGCCACGTGCTAATGTTTTTGTCATGTGCTCCCCTTTGTCTCCGCCCCCACCTGTTCCTAGACTGTGTCTCCTCCCATTGTTCCCAGGTGTTTTATATTTCCAGTATCATTTAAACCCTCTTTTTGTCCCTGTCTCCTGTGTTCTTTCATCTAATATTAGTTCTGTCTGTTCTTGTAGTATTCATTACTTTGTTATTTCGTTTTTCCGTTTCTGTTTTATTTCATATGGATGCCAATAAAAGACTGTTGCGTAAGCATCCACCTCCCTCGTCACGTCTGCATTCTCGACACTGTATATGCATGTGTTACTCAATAAAGCAATGTTTATTGTAAAAGTAGTCTTTAATCTGAATAAATATGTCAATTTATTTGTTTATTTAATTTATTGAATGCAGCACAATTAAGGTTTTGTGATTATATCATTTTGAATTTGAGCAAACAGTTCTGCAGGCGTGTAGCTAGAATGTTCAGAACCATGTAAGACCCTGAAATAATTTTATATACAGTTAGGCCCAGAAATATTGAGGCAGTGACACAATCTTCAGGATTTGAGCTCTCAATGCCACCACATTGGATTTGAAATGAAACAACTAGGATGCAATTGAAGTGTAAACTTTCAGTTTAATGAAAAAAAATCCTACGAAATGGTTAGGAATTGCAACCAATTTTCTACAAAGCCTCCTCATTTCAGAAAGTACACATTAACATTACTGTAAATAAAATTTAAATACTTAGTTGAGAACCCTTTGCAGGCAATGACTGCCTGATATCTGAAACCCATAAACATCACTAAATCTTGGGTTTCCTTCTTTGTGATTCTTTGCCAGGCCTTTACTGCAGATGTCTTCAGTTGTTGCTTGTTTGAGGGTTTTTTTGCCTTAAGTTTTGTCTTGAGCAAGTGAAATGCATGCTCAATCATGTTGAGATCTTGTGATTGTCTCGACCATTGCAGAATATTCTACTTCTTTGCCTTAAAAAACTCCTGGGTTGGTTACCCAGTATGTTTTGGGTCTCTGTCCATCTGCATGTGAAGCGCCGTCCAATCAACCTTATTGCATTTGGTTAAATTTGAGCAGAATGTATATCCCTGTACACTTCAGTATTCATCCAGCTGCTTCTGTCTTCTGTCACATCATCAATAAACACCTGTGACCCAGTTCCATTGGAAGCCATGCGTGCCCATGCCATCTCATGGATTTCTTCTTTTGTTTCAGCCTGATGATGGCCTGTTTCACTTCCATTGAGAGCTCCTTTGATCGCATGTTATGGGTTCACAGCAACAGCTTCCAAATGCAAAAGCCACACCCGAAATCAACTCCAGACCTTTTACCTGCTTAACTGATGATGGATTAATGAGGGAAAAGCCCATGAAATAGCTTTTGAGATAGTTGTCCAGTTACTTTTGGTCCCTTGAAAAAGAGGCAGCTACATATTAAAGAGCTGTCATTCCTAAACCCCTTCTCCAATTAGGATGTGAATCCCCTCAAATTAAAGCTGAGAGTTTGCGCTAATAAAGCCCACATTAATTATATAACAGTATCGTGAATATGGTTTAGTAAACAGTTAAAATGCCAAAACTTGGGTCACTGTCCAATTATTTCTGGGCCTAACTGTATATTGATTATAGTCATTTTTAAAAGTCAACCAGCTGTCGTGTTCATATGCTATAGAAAAGTGAAAATCAACAAACATGGAGGTATATGTTTTTCTTGCGTCAGCGATGACATTACCATTGTATAGCTTACTTCATAACGAAGCTCACAGAGAGCAGCACTGACTGCTAAAGGGACCCACTCACTTGCCTGTTTGCTGAGTAAATTTGCAAAGCCTATCACAGCACAATACACTTATTATTAATGTAGTGTCTTAAATGTCGGCAAGTTTTCACCATAAAGCATTACTAATACTATATTGATGATGGCTGACGTCGCTGAATCAGTAAACCACACGACTGTACAGCCTTTCTTAAGTGTTTTCACTTCCCGTAGTTCCAGCAGCATGCCATTGGTTTCTGTCCGGTGAATGCACGAACTGTGTTTCCCAAAATTGAGAAGGACCGTGGTAATTGTGGAGAGACAGTATTCAAAATGACAGTCTCTCTATCATATCATTGAACTATGGTAATTCATTGACTGTCTCACTTTTCTACAACCAGAATTCAGGTGACTACCGAGTCTGATACCAGTATGCTAGTATTTGAGGATTTCCTGAAGGAAACGCAGGATGGTTGTGCAGCTTAAGCAGTGCGTGGAACGAGGGATGAATAAACAACAAGTAGAGAAGTGCAGATCAGTGTGTTTGGGTAGTACATGGCTGTAGGTTTCATGAAACCATGATGTTTGGCTGCGCTTAAATGAAATAGAATGGGATTCTATGGGGAGGAAAAAAGAGGTGTGTGTGGGTCAAACCAATACAGAATATATATATATATATATATATATATATATATATATATATATATATATATATATATATATATATATATATATATATATATATACGCTACCACTCAAAAGTTTAGGATCACTTTAGAATTTCATTTCATGCAATACATGCAATTTTTTTGCAAACAGTATTGTCTATTTCTCAATTAATTTAAGTGTATCAGATGATTTTTAAAGAATAAAAATGTTTGTATTAAAGTCTATTTTTGTATAGAGGCTTATTTTGCATATAGTCCTATTATCAGCAATTCTCAGTCCTCTGTCTAAATATCTCCTGGTACGACCACCAATCCAAGTTAAGGATGTTATTGGGGGTAATTGGTTGTTTGGACACTCTTGCTCAATTGTGATGCACAGCTGAAAAACATTCTACTAATAAGTGAGCATAAAAGGGAGAACAACATTCTAGGTTAGTTTAGTATCTGAAGCATCAGCAGTTGATGGCTTGCTGACCGACTCAAATTGACCAGAAAGAAACAACTTTCTTTAGAGACCCGTCAGTCCATTGTTGTGTTAAGGAAGGAAGATACTCCATTGAAAACAAGAACATTTCACTGTGATCCCAAACTTTTGAGCGGTAGTGTATATGGCTGACGGTCTCACTTTTCTATAACCAGAATTTAGGTGACTGAATCTGATACCAGTATTCAAGAAAATGTTCCAGTACACCAAAGAGTAAAAACTAGAAAGGCTCCATACTGGTCAGTACTGGCCCATTCTGAGCACTGGCTGGAGGGGTAGAAATACCCCTGAGAATTGGGTTGTGGAGCTGTAGAACTTTTCCAGGGTGTTGGAGCTCCATTAATACCCATGAGATGAGTAGACATAATCCAGAACTGATTAACAAACATCAGCACCTGAGTTTAGTAATGCTCTTGTGATGGACTCTTTGATGAATAACTCTCAGAATTGGGGTGTGAAGCAGTAGAACTGTGTTCTCCAGAGAGATGGAGCTGCATTCAACACCCATGAGATGAGTAGGCATAATCCAGAACTGATCAACAAACATCAGTACCTGAGTTAAGTAATGCTCTTGTGACTGACTCTTTGATAAATAACCCTCAGAATTGGGGTGTGAAGCAGTAGAACTGTGTTCTCCAGAGTGATGGAGCTCCGTCTAATACCCATGAGATGAGTAGGAGTGATCCAGAACTGATCATCCAACATCAGTGCCTGATGTCAGTAATGCTCTTGCTCAATGTTTCAATAGATGGGTGTTGACACTGCTGCAAAGAGGGGTAAACTCCCTATAAATGCCCTTGACCTCAAAAGAAATGTTGGGCAGATGCTGAGACTGAGAATGTTATCATGTTTCCACAAATGTCCATGCAGATTTCACACCATATACTGAAACATTTAATATGAGCTTCGATGTGATTGTTGAGGCTTCTGTGTTTTGTACTTAAATAAAAGAATGGATGGATTTTGCACAGCACTGCACATTCAATGGAATGCATCACTGGCAAAGTCAGAGTTAATTACAGGTGTGTGGCTGTTCAGACTCAAAGATCTAGTATGCTGCCCACAGGTGCGGAAGGAGAGGGGTCATACATAAGCCACATCTCGAACGTGCAAGCCTTGTTTTATATAAAATTCTAAGGGTCTATCAGTCCTTTGGGATACGAGGAGGTATGGGTCAGAGTGTGGGTCTACACATTATTGATCCAGCCCAACATAACCCAGTAGGAAGCATTTACATTATTCAGAACTCAGACACTACATGTCTGTCTGGTTGTGAAATGATTAATGGGCCTGGCCCGGCTTCCTTAAAGAACGCATATTTTACACTGTTCCAATTTAAAACTCCCTGCTCCTACAGACTTCACTGTAAAGAAGATAAAACAAATAGCAGCTTTGTTTAGTCTTTGTATGTGTTACCATATCTCTGTAAAAAGCCTCTAGTCTCGATTCTCGGGTTTCTGGGTTGCAAGTCTGAGTTAAGTCTCTCAGGTGTGACTGACTCTCAAATCTCAGTGGTGTGAGTGGTGCAAGTCTGGATTAAGTTTAGTGTCTCTGAGGTATGAGTCTGGATTAAGTTTAGAGTCATTGAGGAATGAGTCTGGATTAAGTTTAGAGTCTCTGATGTATGAGTCTGGATTAAGTTTAAAGTCTCTGATGTATGAGTCTGGATTAAGTTTAGAGTCTGAGGTATAAGTCTGGATTAAGTTTAGAGTCTCTGAGGTATGAGTCTGGATTAAGTTTAAAGTCTCTGAGGTATGAGTCTGGATTAAGTTTAGAGTCATTGAGGAATGAGTCTGGATTAAGTTTAGAGTCTCTGATGTATGAGTCTGGATTAAGTTTAAAGTCTCTGATGTATGAGTCTGGATTAAGTTTAGAGTCTGAGGTATAAGTCTGGATTAAGTTTAGAGTCTCTGAGGTATGAGTCTGAATTAAGTTAAGAGTCTCTGAAGTATTTGTCTGGATTAAGTTTAAAGTCTCTGAGGTATGCGTCTGGATTAAGTTTAAAGTCTCTGAGGTATGAGTCTGGATTAAGTTTAGAGTGTCTGAGGTATGAGTCTGGATTAAGTTTAGAGTCATTGAGGAATGAGTCTGGATTAAGTTTAGAGTCTCTGATGTATGAGTCTGGATTAAGTTTAAAGTCTCTGATGTATGAGTCTGGATTAAGTTTAGAGTCTGAGGTATAAATCTGGATTAAGTTTAGAGTCTCTGAGGTATGAGTCTGGATTAAGTTTAAAGTCTCTGAGGTATGAGTCTGAATTAAGTTAAGAGTCTCTGAAGTATTTGTCTGGATTAAGTTTAAAGTCTCTGAGGTATGAGTCTGGATTAAGTTTAAAGTCTCTGAGGTATGAGTCTGGATTAGGTTTAGAGTCTCTGAGGTATGAGTCTGGATTAAGTTTAGATAGTCTGAGGTATGAGTCTGGATTAAGTTTAGAGTCTCTGAGGAATGAGTCTGGATTGGGTCTTGAGTCTCTGAAGCATGATTTTTAATAAGTCTCTGAGGTGCAAGTCTGGATTAAGTCCTGAGTCACTGAGGTACAAGCCTCAATCGAGCCTCAAGTTTATGATTGGGTCTTGAATCTCTGAGGTACGAATCAGAATTGAGTCTCGGGTCTCAGAGGAACAAGTGTAATTTGAGTATTGAGTCTCTGAGGTTTGCGTTTGGATGAGTCTCAAGTTTCTGAGGTATACGTTTGGATTGAATTTCAATTCTCTGAGGTGTGCGTCTGAATTAAGTCTTGAGCCAATGAGGTACGACACTGATTGAGTCCTGGGTCTTTAAGGTACGAGTCAAGATTGAGTCTCAAGTTTCTGAGGTATGCATCTGGAATAAGTCTTGAGTCTTTGAGGTACAAGTCTGGTTGAGTCTTCAGTCTCTGAGGTATGTGTCAGAATTGAGTCATGAGTCCCTGATGTATAAGTCTGGATTAAGTCTCGAGTCTTTGAGGTACAAGGCCGATTTGAGTCTTGAGTCTCTGAAGTGTGAGTCTTAATTAAGTCCTGGATCTCCAAGGTATAAGTCTGGATTAAGTCTCGAGTCTTTAAGGTTCAAGGCTGATTTGAGTCTTGAGTCTCTGAAATATGTGTCTTAACTGAGTCTCTGAAGTACAAGTCTGGATTTAGTCTCAAATCTTTAAAGTATGAATCTGGATTGAGGCTTAAGTCTCTAAGGTATGAGTTTGGATTGAGTCTCGGATCTCTGAGTTATAAGTCTGGATTGAGTTCTCAGTCTGTAGCAATCGATTTCAATGTTACCTAATACTGATATGTTGAACTTAAATTTAAATCAAACTGGACTGGAAACAATTACTAGCCAACAGAGCATTTGGAAACCAACAATGTGAAGAACATCATTTCAGTGAATTTAAAGGCAAGGCGTTGTTTGTGAAGTTTCCACATATACTGACAACCCCTAAATGATGGGGGCACCCCTGCTGTCATCCAACCAAAGTCACAGTATATACTCACCAATGTATGTGTAATATATTGCAAAGAGTTTTACAATTGTAACATGTATCAATATAATCACAATCTCATTTTCTCCATATCATCTAGCAAGAAGATTGAATCTCTTCCATCTTTCATCTAATCTTTGTCTCAAAGTGCCTTTGGAAGATAAACGTCTTGTTGGTGTCAGAAGCGGCTGCATTTGATGTTCCCCGTGTTCTCCAACTGTTAAACATTACACATTTCCAGGAAATACATCTCAAACTCTCAAAAGTCCACACTAAACAGTTTCTCAGAGTGCACAGACAATGTACTACTCAAAGTGAAACCAAAACTATGCAGGTCATATTGCATTAAATGAACTAAAACTAAAAGAACATGTTCCAATATAAAAAAAGCTGTTAGCACACAGTCACTTATTTTCCAGACTTAATCTGTATAGGCTCATGATGGAAATATGATATGATTTGGTAGAGCTTTTAGGGAGAAATTGTCAGCTGTTGAGTTTATGAGCTGTTGCTAAAGAGCAGGTACATATTTATATTCTTGGGGATGCATTTGCTGAATCAATGCGTTCAAAAAAAAGCTTTCAAGTCATTGTGCTAGTTGCTGAGATGAGTGCCCAAAAGTGCTTTAACGGTGTGAGTGTATAGATCTGTATGTTGTTGCTAGAAAAGCCTATAGGCGTGTTCAAGATATAGCTGTGCCTGGCCTTGGTGGTTAGAAAAGAGCCTCAACTCGGACAGTCGCCATCTGCAGCCTACGTGAACAACGGCGGATCTCGCAATGTTTGCGCTTGTACCGGCTGATGAAGTAGACACAATAGAAAAAAGTAGAAAGAAAGAAAAGAAGTAGAAAGAATAGAAAGAAAAATAGATCCAAATAGTGTTGTAGTGCTTTTTAAGGCAGTTACAAATCATAAGAGCAGTTCAGAACGCTTTAGAAGAACAGAGTATAAATCTACAGCACTTGAGCCTCTTCATGATCTGAAATGCTAATTATGAAATAAGAAATATGTTGAATATTGCATGAAAATGAACTGTCATGCTACTAGACATGATATTATTAATGTAATATGAGGTCTTTAAAGACTTTTAGAAGAGATATATATTTTATAATAAAAGAGTCAAAGTAACAGGTGTTCGCTGCGCTTCTAACCAATGAGGATTAAACTCTGTCGTCATCAAGTGGTCTCTTGGCTCGCGCAGTTAGTGGAGAGCAACTGTAGCGACTGTAGGTGCGTCCGAAATCGCCTACTGAGCAGTAGGCAAGTCAGTAGGCGAGCGTAGCTAGTATGTCCGAATACTCTGTAGGCATCGAGTAGTAGGTGAACGGTACCGAGATGACCTACTGAATCAGCAGCCATGTTTATGTATGTGAAAACCTAGCACACTGTGCTATCCCATAATTCACCTGGAGACGCGGATGAATTCAAAGTGGAGTAAATAAACGGTGTAAAGCGGAACTGTGTTTACGCAGCTATGGCTAGTGAACTGCCGCTACAGAAGTTAGCCCTACTGCTGAGGTAAACAATGATTACACTTCTCAGCTTGACACCGTCTGAGTACATACTCAGACAAAAACAGAGCTTTTAAATGAATAGCAGGACTTTTACAGTGGTGGTCTGACGTCTTGCGTCACAGGATGTTGATAAGATGACGGACGTAGTACGTCTGAGCTTGTGTGGCTACTAAAACTCGCCTACTGAAATTACCTACTAGTCTGCCGCTCGAACAGTACGTACAGGCTCTAATCCAGTACCTACTGACTAGTAGGCGATTTCGGACGCACCGTGTGTGTGTTAACATTGTATGTTATCGTGAAATGCCTGTGGCGCCCACTCAAGTCAGACAAAAAAAAGTGAAACACGCCTTTTATCTTCACACTGGACCCTCAACCGAACCTACAACCTAGCCAACATCACTTCCTGTGTTATTGTTCACTCTAACATTTTATTGTGGTATGTGCCTGTACAGCGGACAAAGGGTTTTACTGAAGGGGTTTATGTTTGTTAGCCTAGTGTTGTTCGCCTTGGGATAACGCTCGTCTATGAACTGGGGGCGGAGCTTTTGAATGGGGCACTAATAGGGAGGAGCCTATTTGTTTGCAAGTCCGTATTTCGAGAAAACAGGTTATTTTTTCTTTCCTCTACATGTAAGACTGATCTTCCACACTGACGGACTGCTTGAAATTGTAGGAATAAAACTACTAATATTGAATATCAATACTTTGAGATAGCTTCGAGAAAAGATAACTGGAACACCTCGTGCACTTTAGCAGAAGTAGCTGACAAATTGGCCAGAGTGAAGGATAAAAAAACTGGAACACAGAAAAAAAGAATGTTTGTTGCAAAACGTGTGCATATATCATTAGAGTGAAGAAGAAGAACAAGAAGAAGAAGAAAACTAAGGAGGAGGAAAAAAAGAAAAGAAACTCCTCCTCTGATTGGCTCCGAAACGGGGAGCGACGCGTAAACAAGCGCCGACAGCCCCGCCCCCGTGTGCTCGGCGAGCCCCGCCCCCTCCTCCCCATCTCGCGCTCAGCCTGCGCGCGCTGGTTCCGTGTTTTCTCGGCTAGTTTTGCAGCAGCGGCCGCGCGCAGGCTCGTCGCTCCGCGTGCTACGTTATTTCATTTCCCCCGCGAGGGCCACGCGTGACGATGTGACTCTCCGGAAGAGGCTCGAGGGCTTCGTTCAACCGCCGCGACGAGGCAGAGCGAGGCGACGGCGTGTCTGCGGGTGAGTAGCGGAGAAGCCGCCGCTCCGTTAGCGTGTGGGTTGAGGGGGGTGCAGACGGAGTGTGTGGGCAAAGTTTTGGGGAGGGGGGAAGGTATCTGTGTCATGTGCGGCGGTGTCGCCAGCCGTTAACGTGGCTTCTTTGAGGTGGGCACGGCTGCCGTTTCCGTCACAAAAACAAAACAAAACGTGAAGAAGCACGCGAGACGGTCCAACTTGCCATGTGTTGTGATTTTCGTGGCGATGACGTCACGCCGAGCATGACGCTAGTTCTCTCGGTACTCTCCGGTTCTCGGCGCTGAGGTTAAGTAGCCGCGGACGGCTAGTTTTTTGTGTTTACGTTGGTAAATAACTGAGCGGCGAGCTGTTTACTGACCGCTTGTCCGTTTATTTCACCCTCGCGAGCTTCCGGCCGTTAAACGAGGCTGAAGTTGGGCTTCCTGTTCGTCAGCTTCTTGTTCGAATTTCCCAGTTCCACCTTAAATGGGGCAGCAGTTACGTTCTGGCGCCTCCAGTCAAGTTAGCTTGTTCAAATCTTCTCGTTCCACCTTAAACGGTGCAGCAGTTACATTCCGCCTGAAGTCAAGTCAGCTTGTTCGAACTTCCCACTTCCACCTTAAATTAGTGCAGCGGTTTCAGGAGACGCCAGAATGTAACTGCTGCACAATTTAAGGTGGAACTGGGAAATTGGGAAAAATTCAAACAAGAAGCTGACTTCAGCTTCCCGTTACATAAAGTAGCACACCTCTCTCTTTCACTCTCTCTGTCTTACACTGTCTCTCTTAGACTCTCTCTCTCTCTCTCTTACACCCTCTCTTACACACTCTCTCTCTCTCTCTCTCTCTCTCTCTCTCTCTCTCTCTCTTTTACACCCTCTCTTACACTCTCTCTCTCTCTCTCTCTCTGCTGTCATGTTACGTCATTTCTTCACTTCTTCATCAGGCCACAAAAACTCAGATTGTGTTGATGAATCGACCAGAACAGAGGCCTGATATCTCCTTCCTCTGAAATTCCTAAACATAGTGATGGCTGAGTGTTGTTCAAGGTTTCTGTTTTATGTTGGAAGCTACCACAAAGTAACATCACTCTAGTGAGAACTTTATGACACGCTCATTGACACACCCTCATGTTTTCCCCCCTTTTTCCCTTTAACAGGGACTTTCCAAGCAAGTTTGCATTTACAGGCCGGCTGCTCTGAGGGGAAAAAAGTTCAGAAAAAAAGTGCAGATACGTCCGACACAACAAGACTGAAGCACTTGACTATGGATGTGACTCGCCCTTCCGTAGAAATGATGGCCTTAGAGCCTGTTTAAAGTAGGAGTCTTGGGAAAATATTGAATATTGTGATGTTATGTGATGCTGCATCACTGAAACACAGTATTTTATAAATAGTATTTAATTAATAAATGAAAAGTTTACAGTCAAAGATTGGTGGCAGATAATGGCTCATTTTGTGCTGAGTTTAAACCCTGACTGCAAGAATGTAGCGCTGTTCACCGTTAGATTCTTTTCCTCCAACATAAACAAGTAGCATGAGGCTGCACTGATACATTAGCGACGGTATGCATTAGGGCTGTGTATTGGCAAGAACCTGGCGATACAATACGTATCATGATTCAATATATTGCGATACTGCAAGCGAAGTGATATACTGTAATTTTTCAAATCCTACTATTAAAACACACCACTGTATGAACAGGTTTGTCAATGCTTACAATAGCACTGCGCCCTTGTGCTGCTTGTTAATGTTGGAGAGGAGCTGAAAATGGGTTACAACACAAAGCTATCTAGTTGTCAGAGGTTTAAATACAACACACAATGATTCACTGTCTAAAACAGTCTGTTAGAGCTCCTGAATCTTTAAGCCATGCATCCTTATGAGCAGCATGTGTTCTGATTGGTCAGCTCGTCCACTTTGTTCAGACTGGTCAACCAGAGCGGCTTCCTGCCACAAGTTCCGCCCCCTCACGTCTTTGTCTTCCAGTTGTTAGCTGGTTTTATGTGCTGCCTAGCTAAGCTGAAGATGGCTAGCCTTAGCTAGATAGCTAGTTATCTTAGTCAGCCCTTGTTTGACTGATAAGCCTGATGACCAAAACACATAGGGAGTTTCCCACTTTAATACCCATAGCCAATATTCAAGGGTATCTGCAAAGGGCCAGTTTGGCTTTTGTCAGTGGGTGCTAAGCTTAGTTGGCTAGCTACCTAATATGAGAGCTCATTGGCTCATTTCTTACAAGCTCATTTCTTTTTCTCTTTCTTGTCACAACTAAAGTGGTAGAATGATACTCTATTTAAGTATTAAGAGCTTCATCCAGTGCAGTAGAGGCTAGGACTTGGACATGATGGCCATGACGCTGTGGGTTAACAGGCGGATGGCATTGGATCTGCTGTATCGGTTTGAGCCAGAGGCTGATCTTCAAAGTCAGGTAGAACAAATTGGTGGATCCATCTTTGCAAGCTACACTGAAGCAGGACATTTCAGATTGGTGACAAGCTTGCTGGTAGGCAGGCAGTAAGGATAGTGTTATGAGATTACATCACCTTGTAACAGAGAAAGGCACTTCAGGCAGTTTCTTTCTTTGTCTTGCACTTGAAGCCTTATAACTTTGCAGACTATTTACATGCATAAAAAGCTACATAACGCTGGGAAAAGGGAAAAAAACAGGAAATGAATAATGGGTTCACTGTAAGGGTTTAGGCTTTGAGAGACATTCTAGCCTAGAACTAGAATTTAATGTTATTTGTTATGCTTCTTATATGCTGTAGTGCAGTGTTGCATCTTTTAAGCCTTACTAGTTTGGAAGAATTCTCAATTGTGTATGTTTATTTGATATTTGGGATCCTTGCCGTAATGCTGGCTGTCTGGGCTTCCATCCCCTCTCTGTTCACCATGACTGTATTGGTAGATGGACGCCAAGTATCAATGTTAGTATCGATATTACAGAAATTGCAAAAACAAGTTGAACTTTTTGCCGCTTGAAGTCAATTTCAGTCCCATTTTGCTGCAGTAAAAATGATTGAAGTGAGAAGAAGAGACTGGAAACTTTAATTAGCCTTTTCTTTGTTCAAGCAATGGTAGCCTCAGCCAGTGCAGTAGAGGCTGGGACCCAGACGTGAAGGTCGAAACGCCACAGCTTAATAAATCGCAATATAGTTTAGGGCCATACACAGCGTATCATACAGTGTTTAAAATCAGAGAAATGTCATACTGTGACTTAAGTATCATAATAATATCAAATTGTTGGACGTTTGGTGATTCCCAGAGCCACTATTTAGGCAAAAGTCCTTCCAGCTTCAGCGTACATCGTCAGACAGTGCAAGAAAGGTGAAAGCTTCCCATTCTTTAATATCACTCTAGAGAGTTTTTTTTCCAAAGCTGACAGTTTTGTGATTAAAGTTGAGTCAGTGTTGACTCATCACTGATGATGTCATGAATTAAACCACAGGAGAAGGGAATGCTGTGCAACAAACAAATTTGAAGGTCATTAGAGCGTGATGTGTCCTTTCCAACAAACCCTGAATTGCATTGCTAGCCTTCAAGGAACCTAAGATACGTACTATGAAATCTCTTAAATTTGTATCTTACACAGGGTGCAGGAGACGTAGGAGATGTTGCCAGCACCTGGAGGCAGGAGAGAAAGAGAAAGTTAGAGTGCAGTCACACTTAAAAAATTGGAACAGGCCCTGAAACAACTAGACTTCTCACCTGTTGTCTTTTCTGCTTTGGTAGTATCACGTGATCATTGGTCAGTCAACATCGAGCTTAAAGCAGGATTGCCGAAGTCGACTAGCCTGTGAGATTGTGGAGATTATTTTGGCCCCGCCGTAGGAGGCGAAAGCTGGCTCGTTTGCACCAGATGAAGCAATGGTTGCAGCTTTGGCCAGAGTGTCTCCTCAACCTCTCTGATGGTGTTGTTTGTTCTGCAGGGAATTGCAATCAGCGCGAGAAGAAGAATGTATTTTTATTGGACCATCAGCTGCCTCAGAACTGAGGCGAGGACGGCATCAGTGCGGCAGACCCATCCTGTGGGGCCCTAGTTTCTGAACCCTGGCCTATGTGACCTTCTAGAGAAGATGGCGACCCAGAGGAGGCACCTGGTCAGAGACTTTAACCGGTACATCACCTGCTCCATGTGCCGCGGCTACTTGATCAAACCCACCGCCGTCACTGAATGCCTGCACACATGTAAGGGCCACCTTTTCTTCCTCATCTTAACCTTCAGCCATAAACCAAACCCTGAACTAGCCTAGCCTGACTGCAGCCAGTCACTCGCTGATCAACTCTCTTTCTCTCTCTTTGTCTCTCAACTATACATACACAATGACAATTAGATTGTTGATGTTACCGAGGTAGGGGTGGGCAGTATCATGTTATCGATAGTTTATTGTATTGGTATTGTTATTGTGATTAATTATATTAAAAGTTTTTTCTGAGAGTGTTATTCAGATCGTCCGTACTTTGTCAGAGAACACTGGCTAACTAGATGTTTCCTGATAGAGTGCGCATAATTAGGCCTGTTTAATTGGATTGTAGCCCACCCCTGTACCCCTAAGGTTCACTGTGTTTTCCTGCAACAGTATCACTTAATGGTCTCTGGCAGAAGTTTTCGTAAGTAAGCATTGATGTAAAAATAATAATTTTAGGCCATAATAATAAACATATTTTATATATCTTCGCTGTCCACAGACAAACATGTCTCCATTTTTGTCCATTTTTTATTTTTCTACATCATTTGAACAAGACAGCTGTCGTTTATTGTGTGAACATTTCGTGATGAATAGACCAATAGAATTGCCCAAATCACTTGGGAAAATAATCTGGTTCCATTGACTTGCATTAAAAGTAAAGAATGTCTTTGTTCTCTCTCGAGAAGTTGTCATGACATTTGGAGATGCTTGGTTTTCTTTGGACAGCGACCATTTATTATTATGATCTAATCTAGGCTGTCTGATCCACTTTATGCTTACCTCAGCCACAATTGGGTCATATCCATATCTCGCTATAAAACTGAACACATGATGGGTTAATCAGACGCAGCACAATTGAGTCATACAAATAACAGGGCGGGTTGTTTATTGCCCTAAAACATGGCTACTTTGACCTCGTTTTGGTTTCTTTTGTTTTAATTTTCATTTATTACCATTATTTCTTATGCTTAATAAAATGACCATAAAATCATCAATATATATATATATATAAAGAAAAGAAAAATAAACAAAACATTTTTCACTAAAAAACAAAGACTCATCTGAAGTAGTGGATTATATATTGAAAGAAGAGTGATGATACAAATCTGGGCAAATCAACTTTATTCTGTTAACTAACATTAGGTCGTGTAGTTATGTTAACTCACATTGTAAGCTTATCTTACCCGCATATAAAAAAAAAAATGCAAAAATAATGTTATTATTTGTTTAAAAATAAACTAATGTTAACCTAAGTTATATTATGGGTTTATATATTTTGGGTTTAAAGAATTATCCCTACCAATATTTTGGGTTTTATGAATTATCCCTACCAATATTTTGCATATACAAAATTGTCCCTACCAACATTTTGGGTATAAAGAATTGTTCCTACCAACATTTTGGGTATAAAGAATTGTCCCTACCAACATTTTGGGTTTTATGAATTATCCCTACCAATATTTTGCATATAAAGAATTGTCCCTACCAACATTTTGGGTATAAAGAATTGTCCCTACCAATATTTTGCATATAAAGAATTGTCCCTACCAACATTTTGGGTATGAAGAATTATTCCCCCCCCAATATTTTGGGTATACAGAATTATCCCCACCAATATTTTGGGTATAAAGAATTATCTTAAATATTATTTTTGGTATAAAGAATTATCCAAAACAATATTTTTTCCCCAATATTCTTATCCATATATTTGTTTTTAATGCTAATTATTGGTCCCTACCAATATTTTGGGTTTAAAGAATTATCCCTACCAATATTTTGCATATAAAGAATTGTCCCTACCAACATTTTGGGTATGAAGAATTGTCCCTACCAATATTTTGGGTTTAAATAATTATCCCTACCAATATTTTGCATATAAAGAATTGTCCCTACCAACATTTTGGGTATGAAGAATTGTCCCTACCAATATTTTGGGTATAAAGAATTGTCCTTACCAATATTTTGGGTTTAAAGAATTGTCCTTACCAATATTTTGCATATAAAGAATTATCCCTACCAATATTTTTCAAATAAAGGATTGTCCCTAACAATATTTTGGGTATAAAGAATTGTCCCCCCAAATATTTTGGGTATGAAGAATTATTCCCCCCCAATATTTTGGGTATACAGAATTATCCCCACCAATATTTTGGGTATAAAGAATTATCTTAAATATTATTTTTGGTATAAAGAATTATCCAAAACAATATTTTTTCCCTAATTTTCTTATCCATATATTAGTTTTTAATGCTAGCCCTTGAACTGACCATAATGTTAGTAAGTACATGTAAGTATGTACACACCTGTGAACCTATTTTCAGTTCCTATGACTGTACCTTGCAACTTTATAAAATGTTGTTCTCAGCCTCTTGGCCAACTTTGTTGCAAGTATGTATGATACACCATACAGTGGAATCGAGTGTTATTTGACAGTTTAAAAATGCAGTAATTGTACATTCAAATGGGAAAAACAATCCGAGGACTGAGACTATATTGTCAGTAACGAGAGCTTCTGTGCTGTACAAAGTGAACTATAACAGAGCTCTTGGTAACTGTATATCAGTAACTGAACCACTGCTTGGCGAGTATTTGCTCTGTTTTTCATTTATTTCTTCCATCTCCTCTCAGCATCCCTTCACTTACAGACCCTTCCTGTATCTTGTGAGTGTGGCTGAACTCTGTCATCTCTCAGATAGAGAGGCTAAAGCTGCAGCAGTGTGGAGGTGTGGTAACTCCCCCTCCCCCTTTCTCATGCTCTGACAAGATCGCAGGTTTTTTTTTTTTTTCGTTGAGAAAAGCAGTGGTTCACATTTCTGTACATTATATAACCCCTTACATGAGTTTCATAAAATATTCACTAATATTTCATAAGGTGATCATTGGGAGTGTGTGTTGTGTAGCAATAAATAGGAACATATGGACGGTAGGGACATGTCCTTACCGATATTTTGGGTGTAAAGACCCTACCAATGTTTAAGAGAGTGTGTTCATTTATATTTGGAGCGGATAATTCTGACGGCCTACCATCTTCTAGATGCTGTTCTTGTAGTTTATCCGTCCTGATGTCATGTTTGTGTGGTTTAATGTACCGAAAAACATCATCATCATCATTTGTGTGATCTTAGACTTAAACAGGCTTTTTTCGATCATGTCTTTGACTGTTTAATACACACCGATCAGCCATAATATTAAATCAACTATCTCCTTGTATTTATCAGCTCCACTTACCATGTAGGAGCACTTTGTAGCTTTACACTTACAGACTGTAGTCCATCTGTTTCTTTGTATACTTTGTTGGCCCCCTTTCACCCTGTTCTTCAGTGATCAGGACCCCCAAAGTTCCACCACAGGGCGGATATTATTTGGGTGGTGTATTAGTGGTTTGTCCACTCGCTGTCCACTCTTTTAGACACGCCTAATTGTTGGTCCACCTTGTAGATGTAAAGGTTGAGACGACATCTAATATGTTGCTGCACAGTTTTTGTTCCTCTAGTCCTTCATCAGTGGTCACAGGACGCTGCCCACAGGACACTGCTGGCTGGATGTTGCTGGTCGGTGGACTATTCTTGGTCCAGCAGTGACACTGCAGTGCTGAGAATGATCCAACTCACTAATAGTACCTGCTCTGTGGTGGTCCTGTGGGGATCCTGACGATTAAAGAGCAGGGTAAATGAGGATAAATAAAGCATACAGAGAAACGATGAACTACAGTCTGTAGGTGTAGCTCCTATATGGTCAGTGGAGCTGATAAAATGAACAATGTATGTAGATACATGGAGGTGGTTTAATGTTATGGCTGATATGTGTATATGTATGTAAATAATTGGCTGTCCTGTACCCTGATCAATTCAAAAAGCAGTCTGTGCTAAATCATTCCTTAACTTTAGACTTAGGTATGTGTTTCTCAGATCTTACCCTTTATCTCCCATCATTCTCTCTCTCTTTCTCCCTCTGTAGTCTGTAAGAGCTGCATTGTCCAGCACTTTGAGGAGAGTAACGAGTGTCCTGAATGTGGCATTCAGGTCCACGAAACCAACCCTTTAGAAATGCTGAGGTGACACACACATAAGCATATGTTCACTCCATCCATTGGTACCCTGACCCAAGTTCTTTGTTTCAAGTGCTGCCGTTCTCTGTTTAGGTTGGATAAAACATTGGAAGAAATCATCTTTAAGTTGGTGCCTGGGCTTCGAGAGAGTGAGTTATCTATGCACTGGGCTTTCTCTCAAACGCCTGCACCGATGAGCCACAAAACTATGACCACCTCTGTGACTAGAATGGTTTTCCCTTTTGAGTCCTGGTTCCTCTCAAGGTTTTGCTCCTAAGGACTTTCTTCTAGTCACTATTGCCCATGGCTTGCTTATGCGGGACTTGGACCCAGCTTTATTGTGAAACTGCTTTGTGATAATCCCCATTTCAGAAAGTGTGTATGTTTAAAAAAAAAAAGGTTTTGAAGGTCTTCTGCCACCAAAACAGCTCCAGCATGCTCTGTATAACCTGTGAAGGTGCCAGGTGGCAAGACAAGAGCCAAGATAAGAACCAGCTGTCATAGAGCTTTGGCTTATCAGTGTACATATTGTTGCTGTCCAAAGAAAAACATGCATCTTAATTTATGGCGATTTTCATTTTTTATTTAAACTCGACAGCTGTCGTTTACATTAGGTGAAATTTTCATGATGAATGGATCAACAGAAATACTCCAAATTAGCATGGAACAAGTTCTGGTTTCATTAACTTACATTGAAAGTAAATAAGGTTTTGGCCTCTCCTGTAGAGTTGCTGTTTTTTTTTTTGTTTTTTTTGGACAGTGACAATATATAACGTATATAATATTCCATAGAATTTTTGGGTGATGTGTGGCATATTTGGTGTGTGTATTTGTTCATTTTCATTATTCCTGACTAGAGGAGGAACAACAAGAAGTTGATTTCTGGAGGAAGAATAAATCCAAAGCAAATGGGGAAGGTAACGCACACACGTGTACACTCACATGTCCATTTACACAGTATGTACAATAATTAAAGTGTTTGTTAGGATTTGGTTCACTCAGCCACCCTTCATTAATGTCTGTTTATACGCAATGCAGAAGGCCCCAGGCCCAAAAAGACTCGGATCAGTGAAGACGACGATGAGAAAGATGATGGAAAGGGAGGTGATTACCACAGGAGCGACCCACAGATTGCCATATGCCTGGACTGCCTACGAAACAATGGCCAATCGGGGGAGAGCATAGTAAAGGTGCGTGCATGCTTATATGTTTGTGTCTTGGTTAGGAATTGGGGAGGTGGCTATTCAAATACTGGCTATTGGAACTCCTCTTGATGTCTTTGTACACAGCGTATCAACATGTTTTCAGCCGATCGTATTCAGAATTCTCTGAAACACATGAAAGGCCAGGTGTAAACACCTGCGGGGCGTGTTGCGATCGTATTGCAATTGGATCACACCGACTCGAACAAACATTTTTGTTATCCGTATTCAATTACATGTGCGAAATTGCATCTACTGCTGACTAGCAGGTGAGAGAATAAACAGTGAAATGAAAGATGAGGACTGGAATTCCCAAAGCTTTGAGCCTTCCTGCACTTTAGATTGATGCAAGTGTGTGAGCCAAATTTGAGCTATCATCGTAACAGGATGAAGGTAAACAAAAGTAAGAGGGAAATGGCATATGCGTTGATGAAACGTACAATTGGATCTCATCTGGTCACACTGGGCACACGTTTTAGTGAAACTGGTAAATGAGTTCCAGCCTAGGTACATCCGGATATGATCCATACATGAAAAACGTGTTATTGCAAAAATAGACTCTTAGCATTCAATTGGGTAATCAAACAAGTCGGGCTGTGTATTGGCAAGAACCTGGCGATACAATATGTATCGTAATACAGCGGTCACGATTCAGTATATCACTATATACTACGATACTACAAGCAAAGTGATATACTGCGATTTTTCAAATCCTACCATTAAAACACACCACTATATGAACAGGTTTATCAATGCCTACAATAGCACTGCGCCCTTGTGCTGCTTGTTAATGTTGGAGTGTTGGAGGTTACAGAGGTTTAAACACAACACACGATTTACTGTCTGCCAGGAATCTGTGTATCGTAACTGTGTTTTTGAGAATCGATACACAGACATAATATCTTGATATTCGATATTTCAATATTTTCTTACACCCCTACAAACAAGGCACGTGTAAAGACCTTGTGTGTAGAACTACAAAGAATGTGGGGACACAGGCAGCTGATGTTGCACATCCTGTTAATCAATTGGCATCCAGCTATAGATAGAAATCTTTCAAGCAAATTAAGTAACACTTTAAGTTGTGTTTATTATTTAAACGTTAAATCCTACATTAACCAAAGATAATTCACCAAATCAAAGTAGTTGTATTTAAACTTTTGTGTTTTTGTTTTCTTACATGCAGTAATCAGGGCACTGGTACTGGAAAAGCTTTAAGGGTCATAGAACGCACAAAACTAACATGTTTATATAAAACCTCTTAAAAGTGTTAATCTCACCAATTTAATCAGTTTATTGTTTTTGATTAATTAATCTTAATTAATTTTCTCCACAGCAGTAAAAGTTAGTGTAGTTCAATATAGGCTAAAGATAGCAACAGCAGACAAACTGTTAAATTATATGACATCACAACCTGTAAGGAAACAACTTCTGGGCACCCCATATGTTGCAATACATGCTGTTTACAGACATGTATGTTCGTTGGGCTACAACTACCATGCACCCTGGATATACACAAGATGCTGTAGTTGGAAGTCTTTGTTAGGCTATGGTTCGCTCAGCCACACTGCATTATTCTGTTAATGTACAATGCAGAAGCCCCGGGCCCAAGAGGTCTCAGATCAGTGAAGAAGGACTCACTCCAACTTATACACACTAGAACTTAACCTGCTTCGCTGTTAGTGGGACTGCTTCTTGCTTAAGCAGTTGATAAATATTGTTCAGTATTGCACATGTGGAGAAGTGTCAGTAGTTCATGTTAATTCAAGTTTCATAATTGAATTCCAAAGCTTACGACAGTTTGTCACACTAGACGGCCCAGACGATATGAAATATTTCCGCCCTTGGGATGTTCACATGCTATTCTTTAAAATGTGGGTATTCAAATTGTTAAAATACTTAGAACTGCTTAATCACCACTTTGTTAATGATGGACTCTTTGGTTTCCCGCAGGGTCTGATGAAGAAGTTTATCCGTTGTTCCACGCGTGTCACTGTAGGCACAATTAAGAAGTTTCTGTGTGTTAAGCTGAAGTTGCCAAGCTCTTACGAGGTAAGACTCGATTTATTTGATCTTCTTTCTTCACCAGTTCACCACTGCTCACAACAGGTAATCTATCAGAAGTGCAAAAGGCCTTCCTTAATATATATTTAATTGGTGGTCTAAATGACCTGTAAGTACCTATAAGTTAATCACGTTTCAGGAGGTATATCTGAGATTAGATGAGGATAGGATGTTCTCTTGTATAAGGAATACAAAAGCCAAGACAACACTTGCTAACAACCATACAAGACCTGGTAGACCACCAGAACTGTTCCCGTCACAATCCAATCAGCGCTTATAGTTATCTTTCTTCCACAAAGAAAGTTTGAAAGTCTGCTAGGATGTGTAGCTGTGAAGAAGATATATATGAATAAAATAAACAGATGGTCCGAAACAAATACCGATTGAGGGCGGGGCTATATGCCACAGCAGGCTACAGGCAATTATTAGCTCAGGCAAGTCATGAAACGTGGTTACCTAGCGCTATAAACTAAATCACTCTGGCTGTGGTTCCTTTAGCTCTCTGGCTACTGCTGCTGTACTGTTTGTACCGGTCAGATCTGGTCTGCACGGTCCTCTGGGTTGTTTGTTTTGTGCTAGCTGCGCGTGCTAGCTCTGCTGTTTGCTGATACTTACTGTATTTGGCCGCGTGGTGAACTCTTCAGTGCCGTATCAGATCAGTAGTGTTAAATGTTTTTGTCTTCGCCCACGAGACACGCTGATTTTACAGATGCTACAGAACGCCTGGGTGAGCCAGTCTGTAAAAAAAAAATGAAAGTGTATATATTTCCACCTAGTGGTTCAGATAGGAATTGCAGGGAGCTGGCCGGAGGGGGTTTCACGGAGGGCTCATCTTCCTGAATGCAACGCTAGCTGGGAATACAGAAATTAGGCTCATTTGTTTAACGCCATCGATCGGCTCTTGCTATCGGCTAAATTGGAGAAATATCAGCCGATCACATTTTTTTCATTTAAAATCACCCGAAACCGATACATGGCTAATCAGTCCTGTCATCTCTAGAACATTTGCCATAGACCATCAAGACATCTGTGGACAGATGTGGAGGTTTTATGGAGTGAGCTCAAATGCATCTACTGACTGCTCACTAGCAGGAATATACACAGAAAAGAGACATAAAGGATACTTGAGGCTGCCGTTCTCCAAACCAATAGGTTTTTTAACATGCTGTTTTAACCTGTTTTAAGCTTGTCGACTTGCAATGAGGGGAATAGAATGAACAGACAGGGGGACGCTTTTTTGTGAGAAGTGTCAACCAGTCTGGACACAGTATATCTGCTTAAGATCTGGAGGTGAAAGGTATGTTAATGCGAGGTGCAACCAGTAGGGCTGTGTATTGGTAAGAACCTGGTGATACAATACAGCGGTCATGGTTCAGTATGTTGCGATACTGCAAGCAAAGTGATATATTGCGATTTTTATAATCCTATTATTAATAACACACCACTGTATGAACAGGTTTGTTAATGTTTATAATAGCATTTCGCCCTTGTGCTGCTTGTTAATGTTGGAGTGGAGCTAAAAATGGATTAGAAACACAGCCATCTAGTGGTCAAAGGTTTAAACACAACACACAATGATTCACTATATATATATATAAACTGTCTGAGGTCTTGTGTGAGGCGTGTAGGCAAAGTGTCATTTGTGCCTCTAAAAGTTCAGTCAGAGCGTCTTTAACCGTTTATAGATCACGTGTGTTTAAGATACCCTTTAATACATTAAGTCTAGAATGACTATGCATTGTTCGATTAATTGACAAATCGAAAAAAAGAATCATTTGATTAATCGATTAAGAAATTAATCGTTAGGTGCAGCCCTGTCTGTGATGTTGAAAAGAGTGTTTTTACATCACATGAAGTATGTAAGCCAGTATTAAATGTTGGTGCTTGCAGTTGAAGTTTTCTTCTCACTGAGTTACATAGGTATTCTAACCTGAGTTTAGTGTATTTGCCCGCTAGAAGTTGTGTAACTCATGTGCGTGTTTGCTTCCAGCTGGATGTTCTGTGTAACGGGGAAATCATGGGGAAGGACCACACCCTGGAATTCATCTACCGAACCCGCTGGAGACTGCAGGGAGAGAGCGTGAGTGTGTGTGTTACACCCATTTCTCTGCTTTAGTGGACAGTACTCTAGTTCATAGTCTAGTGTCGTTTTTCTTCACTCTGCGTACATAGTTACATTGGGTGTGTATATATATATATATATATATATATTTATTTTTTCAGCAGTTGGTGAAGCAAAAAAGGGTAAGAGAGCATGCGATTGCTTGATGCGCACTATAAAATCAGCAGTGTAAGCTTAACAAGCCTCACATGTTCAGAATAGGTTGAAAAGAAGTAGGGATTCCAAATTTGCTGATATTTGAACAGTCATGAAAGTTTACAAAAACAAATCAAAGTAAATTAACTTGTTTGTCTGCAAAGTTTTGCTGAGAGTTTATTTAAACTCTGTCTAGTCCATAGAAGAAAACATAATAAACTACTGCAGTCAGCCAGAGGCTACCACACACTGAACTAGAAGCACTGCGTCAGCACAGTTGGGTCAAGACTGTAAATTAATGGTCTTGGTTGTTTCGGTCTTGACGTTATTTGGGCTCAAGCTTGTCTCAGTTTCTTGGTGAGTTGGACTCAATACCAGCTACGTTTGATGCCTTCATCTGAAGTAACTGAACTTTTTTCTTTCATTATTGAATATGCATCAGAATAAAATCTGTTCTCCTGATTTAGAATCCAGTGGATGCTTTTTTTGTTGGCTTAACTTGGTTGTGTTTTTTTTTCTTCTTTTTATTGATTGATTGATTGATTGATTGATTGATTGATTGATGGTCATTGGTTTCAGAATGTTGGTTTTACTCTTTTGGCTTCATTTAATATAAAAACAAGAGACAACTATCCATGCTAGAGCGGTCCGATTAAACTATAGCAATATTTAGTGCAATAATTAAGTAAATGTTTGATATATATATATATGTCCCCAGACAGCTAAAATAATGGGTTTTTTGCAACTGGTTGAAACAGCTAAGATGGGAAACTAGCTTTCTCCCATTAAAAAAGTGTGTACTGACCATAAAGACTTACTAACTTTCAATTAGGAGCAAAAATTATTCTTTATATATATATATATATATATATATATATATATATATATATATATATATATATATATATATATATATATATATATATATATATATATAGTATTTTAGGCTAAACCTTTTCACAAAACTGCCATAAAACAATGTGTCAGGCATCCAGCAGCATATTTCTGACCGTTTCATGTAATAACTTCCTGTAAAGGGGCTTTTAGAGTCATTAAACTCTTGAGATGTCTGTTTTCTATCACCAAACGCTGTGAATAAGAACGGGGTGTGTCATATCAGACCCTTCTGAATGACTGTTTACTCTGAAGTCCCCTTTATTTAAATTTTATTGACATTTTATTTTGGGAAAAGTGGAATAACAAATATGAATGTAGTGTGTAATAAATGGTTTGACCCTGTTTAACCCTGTATGAGGTCATCGGCAAGCTAACTGACATGGCATGAGCAGGAACGCAATATATAAAAGGATCAGTCTGGCCGTTTGACTGATGGGTTACAGGAAAGCGTTCCTCACCCTGAACACAAGACTAGTTAGCGTCGGCGTGTAAGGCTCCTGAAGAGTGTGAACAGCTGTCAGTCCGGGTGGGAGTGCTGGTAGCAGAAGCTGCTCACAACGACTGACAGTTCTATGACTCACTCATCTCCAGTTTCACATACACATACTCGCTCCCATATAGACATACCCCGCTCTACAAGTGCAAGTTGAGACAGGAAAGAATAACAGAGGGTCCAAAAAAGGAGCTGCCCATTTTTATTATGGTCCTTATCGTCAGCATCAGCGCTTTTATTGTAAGTTATAAAGAAGCAGTGTTTAGAATTTTGGGGGGATCTATTGGCAGAAATGAACAATAATTACAAAGTAATTACAAAGTGTCATCATTAGCTTAAGACGAGCTCTTTATATCTACATAGGAGCAGGTCCTCCTCCAAAGGAAGCCGCCATATACAGCCACAGTGTTGCTACAGTAGCCCAGAGCGGACCAACAGAGGACTTACATTTCAGGTTTTTATAGCTTGAATTCGGTGGAGCTATAGCACTAGCTAGAAGATGTAGAAAGAAGAATTCATGCTGTAATGTCCTACAAAAGCATAGAGTTTAAAACTCTAGAAAGATTGCATTCTCCTGTTCCACCTTAAATGGTGCAGCAATAACATTTAAGTTAAATGCTGGTGTTATTTTACTATTATATCAGCAGGTTTTTGTTCAGTTTTGTACTTTCCACTTTAAGTGGTGCAGCTGTTACATTCTGGTGCTGACATTTAGCTTCTTATTCCGCAGCTCTTTGTTCAGATTTTTTTTTTGGGGCAGTCGTGGGCTGGAGAACCAGCCTTGTGACCGGAAGCCATGAACCAACCCATGAACCAACAGGACACGACTGAAATGCCCTTGAGCAAGGCACCTAACCCCTGACTGCTCCCTAGGCGCTGTGGTAGGGCTGCCCACTGCTCTGGGCAGGCGTGCTCACTACTGCCCCCTAGCTTGTCTGTTCACTATTGTGTGTGTATATATGTGAGTGTTTCACTGCACAGATGGGTTAAATGCTGAGATCTAGAATTTCCATCTGGGATCAATAAAGTAACTAAAGTTAAGTTGAAGTTAAAAGTTGAAGTTTCTACTTTCCACCTTAAGTGGTGCAGCAGTTGCATTCTGGCACTGACATTCAGCTTCTGAAAAAAGAAGCTGGCGAATGAGAAGTTCCAGTGCAGTCACAACACCATTTAAGGTGGACGAGAACAAAATTGGGTTTGGCGCAGACACACAACAGCTATGACATCATTTCTAGCACAGCTTCTAGCATTGCTTGTATTTTCGAATACACAGTATCTAGCAGTATGTGACTGTAACGGCCTGACGACCTACTTAATCGGAGACATTGGCTGCACCCGAAATCTGATGTTTATACCTGGTTTCATGAAAGCATGCCAGCTTCAGTGCATCGAATTAAACTTTTGTTTATGAAGCTAAACGCAAGCGAGTCACCAGTAGCAGCGCGTTGAACGAGAGCAATATAATCAGCCTGCATGTCATAAGAAAAACAGACTTATGTTTGTGATTTATGACTCAGAAGTATAGAAGTATTGTACAAGGTGCAGAAAATGCCATGCTTAGGTTAATTTGAATATGTAAATTAGCCAGAAGTGTTCAAACTCAAACTCCTTTCTCTCCCCTCAGGCGTATCCCATGGTTCTGGAGTACAGGCCCCGCATCGACTTCGGCTAAACGCGAACAGCAGCTGGCTCGTTGGTCCGGAGGCTGACCGAACTCATACGGCGGACAGATGAAACCAAAAACTGCTTAAACGAATGGATGTGCCTCCTCAGAAGTGCAGCCCCCCCGGATCGGCCGGCTGCACTTCTGCTCCCGCCCGACCTCTTCCCGGTTCGTCCCTCGCTCGTTTCGGAACGGCAGGCTTGACTCCTCCCCTTCAGCGCCGCGCACGGCTCCTCCTCCAACCGAGACTTCCGTCGCTCGCTGTCTCCATGACAACACATCAGCACGAGACGGCCTGCTAGGAGTTCGCTGCCGAGGACAAACAGGGTTGCGATGGGCGAATAACAAAAAGCACTTACAAAAAAACAAAAACAAATGCACTTCAGCTGAGCTAAAAGAAAGACGAATGCAACGTTGTCTCACAGGGTCCCCCGTACGTGTGGAGTCTTAGGCAGAAGTAGTGGTGGGCTCACTGATCTGTACCAGTGTTAGTATTCGTATGGGCATGATGTTTTTTTTTTTTTTAAATCAGGAGAGTTCAGTAGAGGTTAGTGCTCTGTTTCTCACTTTTCTTTTTCTTTTTCTCTCCGTTTCTTGCTGCCCTTCATCTCTTCCCCAGTTCTTTCTCTTGTGCACACACTCGTCATTGTTTTGTTTTCTTTCTTTTTTCCCCCCCCTGTCTCTCCCCGATTCCTGTAATGGTGTTTTTGGCAGCCGCCTGCGATATTAATGGATCTTAGTCAGATGGGTTTGAATGGAAGGCGCACTGACTAACATCCAGTGGGAAAGAAGAAAATCCCAGAAAATCACGAAATAGAGCCACTGACTGGATTTTATTATGGACCAGGACATCCAAAGGGTTTAGGTTATGGAGTACTGTGCAGAAGTCAGAGACCACCCCTATTTTATTCCATTTCCAGTCAACACAGCAGTTAAAACAGCAACTTGTTCATGTTTTAGGAGGCATAGATATAAGATAATGCAGAAAGGACGTGGACAAGAAAGAAAAAAGTCTGAACCTGAGCATATGACCTCTGTGGAGTGAGGCTTTATAAAACATTATAAATGGAAGCTGTACTAATAGGTGAAGACACACCAAATACTGAAACATGCAATATTATAATATAATGTCGAGCGGTCTGTGAAATTCTTACATGATTAAATTTGACTGGAAATGAAGTAAACGGACAGACGCTGACTTTTCCACAGTATTGTACGTCTTTGCTGTCATAACAGTGAAAGTTAAGAATGCTCTATTTCTCCTGTGCAATTACCATTTTGGAGAGGTTCTGTTGTTGTTATGACAGTGATGATGGTGGTAGACTAGTGGATTTAGTGATACAAATGATTACCCAGTGTTTATAGTTATATGTGAAGGGCACTTTGCTTTGTAATGCTTTCTTTTACAGTCCCTTAGGTTCTGGGTCGAGGAAAATGTGAGGTGTTAGATGGACCAAGTGATTAGTTTGGGTCAGTTTAACTACATTACATGGGAATTAACCAGATATTAAGTGTGGGGTACACAGTATTACATTATTTAAGAATTGTTTTTAATGACACTGTGCTGTGAAAGCTGTAGCACAAATTTACTGATGGAGTTAATACTGATTATTGGGCAGTGTAATTTATTTACGGCTTCAGGGAACTAAAGGGAGTACAATAATACAAAATATATATGATATTAAACTTAAGTGGTAAATTAAACATACAGCAAAGCTGGTGTAAGAGAGATATATGATATATATATAATAGTATACGAATATGATAATTTGGGAATATGGGTTTGAAACGTTCTTGGAACTTCCCATCATAATGATACTAAGTTAGTATCTCACGCTTAGCTGTTCAATACTTAAGGCAATGAGGACTGTAAACGAAAGAGTTATGCTCTGGTTGATAATTAAGATAAGCTAGATTGCTAGAAGAGGCTGTGTCTGCTGCACCGTGTTAGACATAATTCCACGAATTGACTGAGAGATGATCAGTAGGGTGGTCTGTTAATGAGGTTTGGGAACATTATGACGTGTTGAGCCGTTGCAACTGGTGTTTGTACAGATTTGTAGGCCGTGCAGTTTTACGAGGGTACTTCTGTGGATCCGCATCATGTGTTCTAATTAATTCCGTTCCCTTGCTGTATTAGATTACAGCTTATCGTAAGGCCTGGTTTAGATCATACTGAAAGAACTGCCAAAATCAGTTTGAGGAGCATTCCCAAAAAATTTGTTAGTGCTCAGTTTCATTACACTGAGTGCTCGGAGACTTGAATCAATGCCAGTTCCTTTTTTTTTTATTCTTTCTCTAACGCAGGCTGTTAACTCTCTGTATGCCAGCCTGGGATTTTTGCTCTAATAGTTTGGTTGCTTTTGTGACAAAGTAACAGTTGTGATGATGATGATGATAATGGTTGTTATTATTAATATTAGGGATGCACTGAAAATGCTTGAGATGGTTGAAAGTCAGTCAAAAAAAGAGAGATTTTTGAGTGCTAATAAAAAAGAAAAATAATAATAATAATAATAATAATAATAATAAATAAAAAAACAACAAAACAGTTTGAGCAGCAGCAGATAAACACTGAAGTAAACACGTTCCACTGCAGCTCTGTTTAGCAAGGCTTAGTAAGGGGTGTACGATAATATCGATACACTTGAGTATCACAATATTATGCTTTCTGATACTGTATCGATTCTTAATAAAACAGTATCAGTTTTTGTATTAATAAAAAATGTGCATATGCTGGTGTATTTCATGACAGGTTTTATAAAATTAGATTTAAAGTATATTTCCTTCTTTGCTGTGACTTTTCAGTATATTAAACCAGACGTATCGTATCACCAGGTTCTTGTCAATACACATTCCTAATGTGTTCTGTAGCCTCCATGCTTTTTAGCACAAACTGATTTAAGACCAATCACGTAAATAATCAGTCACTCAACTTCTTCCCCCTTTGTTTTCAAAGTTGGAAAGACGTTTATTCGTTAAATTGGGCTAAAAGTTGAAAGTAAAAGTTAAAAGTAAAAATTGGGCTTTTTCTTCAAGGCCCTTGCATGTTTATAGTGCCTCTTGTTGGACAAACTTGAGACTGCTAGATAAAAGTTCCAATGCCACATCTGTTTTTCACATATTAAAAAAAAAATTCCCAAAAAAACCAAGATGCTTCCTTCGTTGCAAGTGCTCTAGTTTTCCACTTGAGATCCATTTGGGATAGAAAGTCTTATGTTGTAATAATTTTACAACCTTTAATATTGTTTACAATTAAATGAGTTCCCTTCTTTGTTTAGTTCTCTTTTCCAAGCAAGTTTTCTTCAGTTTTTCAGCTGCGTGCTCTAAGTTTAGGTTTTGTTTACTCATAAGGTTATTTTCAGTGCCTCACTAAATATAATAATAATACTTACAATGATTATTATTCTGATTATCATTATCATCATCATTATTATTATTATTACTACTACATATGGACGGAATACTGAATCGCAAACGTATTGAATGTCTTCCAGTGTCATAAAACCACATAGCTTTATGATTTGGCCTTATGCAGTTGTGTGCGCATCTGGTTAAATGATAAGATTTCTTGATTTTCTAAGTGAAAGTGAGTCCATGCAAACATATAAGGCCTATTTCTGTGAATTTAGTGCTCAGTTTCTTTTTATTTGCGGGGTTTAACTAATGAAACGTGCCATAACTTTTTACATTTTAAGGCACAGTTATGCTTATTTTGCTCAATTTAATGTACTGGGAGTAAAACCTAGAACCTATAATGTAGCCTGTGCACGTTTTAGTTGTTCCTAGTATGTTGAATTCAGTGAGTAAACAGTAAAACAGTAATTGTGCTTTAAAATGAGCAAAAGTTTGTTTTCTGTAGAGGATGTGAACTTATTTTTAGTTGGAAAATCAACACAACATGTAATTTGTCCAGTTGTTTTTGCATATGAGTGTAGTTATCAAGGGTCTGTGGCTTTACGTGATCATTCTAGATCAGTCGTGGCCTTTTTATGTTCTAATATGTTTGAATTCATAAATTGTAGGATGTGGTTTTAGGTTATCAGTCTTGCTCTCAGATGCTTGAGAGTAATGGGTCCAGCATTACATATACCAACCACTTTATTAGGTACACCTCCGGCATACTTTGTTATCCCACCTTTACCCTGTCCTGTTAGTGGTCACGGAGCAGGTGTTATGTGGGAGGTGGGTCTTTCTTAACACTGCAGTGACACTGATGTGGTGGTGCTGTGTTAGTGTGTGTTGTGCTGGAATGAGTGGATCAAACAGCAGTGCTGCTGGAGTGTCCACTCACTGTCCACTCTATTAGACACTCCTACTACTTGCTGGTCCACTGTGTAGATGTAAAGTCAGAGATGTTAGCTCATCTGCTGCTGCACAGTTTGTGTTGTCTAGTCTCTCTAGTCCTAGATCCACTCGCACCAGCACAACACACCACACATACACACTAACACACCACTTCGTCAGTGCCACTGCAGTGTTGAGAATGATCCACCAATCAAATAGAACCTGCTCTGGGGTAACAAAGTATACAGAGAAACAGATGGACTGCAGTCTGTGGAAGTCTGTCCAGGTAGATGTTGCCCATATCCACTGGTTGGTTATGATGAGAATCGTCTGAGAAAACAGGTCCCGGATCAGTTTTTGCCTGAGACAGCGCTATTAGAATGTTTGATAGCCTAACACGGAAGTTTCTCTGTGGGTTTTCATCCCCGGGACCTGTTCAGCTAACCAGAAGCAGACAAATAGGCTCGGTTGTGTCGGAAGCTGATGGAAATGGACTCCCTGACCACACTGTCATCAATAACCCGTGTCAGCTCTGCAGTAGGGTTTTATTTTATTATTATTTGGGTTTTTTTTATTCCTCGTTTGATTGGATGAATGTTTTAGCGGCTTTGAATGACTAGTTTATAGGCCCGGTGGAGAACATGTGCAAATGAACTTTAGAAGTGTCTTTGAGCTCTGATGATGGTGATGATGAAGAAGAAGAAGATGATAATGTATTTTTGTAACTCAACAAAGCACTTGTGTACATTTGAATCTATAATCAAAAGATTTGATGTTGTTGTTTTTTTTCATAATCAAAGAGATGCTGCTTAGAGTTATTTATTATTCTATTTTTAAATGTAAATCGGCTAGTCTGAGATGCATCCCCTCCCCCCTCAGTAGACAGTTAAAACTGTACATGAAAGGCGTTCGAACGCTGTACGTGACATGCTATAATTACTATTTAATTATCATGAATATTAAAACGTGGGAAATGTCGCACGGCTTGTACCTCCGTTCCTTTCCTTGAAACAAAGTCACTGTGTCTGTTTTCCTTCTTGTCTGATGTCACACGGTATTGTTTCAACATGTCCAACACTTTCTCCGTATACAGTGGCTTGTAAAAGTATTCATACCCCTTTAAATCTTTTAACGTTTCATTACTTTACAACAAACATAAACATAATTTTATTAAGGTTTTAAGTGACAGACCAACACAAAGTAGAACATCATTGTGAAGTGGGACGTAAATATCCGTCCATCCGTCCATCCATCCATCCATCCATCCATCCATCCATCCGCTGCTTAATCCCGCTAATCAAGGTAACGGGGGGGCTGGAGCCAATCCCAGCTTCATTGGGCGCAGCTAGGTACACCATAGACAGTTCGCCAGTCCATCACATGGCCAACACTATGGAAACAATACATGGTTTTTAAAATTTGAATCAAATAAATACATTTGAAAAGTGTGGCGTGCAAAAGTATTCACCCCCCATATCAATACTTTGTAGAGCCACCATTCGCTGGCATTACAGCTACAAGTCTTTTGTGGTATGTCTCTACCAGCTTTGCCCATTCTTCTTTGCAAAATAGCTCGAGCTCAGCCAGGTTGAGCTTGTGAACAGCAAGTTTCATGTCTTGCTACAGATGCTCAATGGGATTTTAGGTCAGGACTTTGACTGCTATCAAAAAAAGGCCAGAAAGCAGTGATTACAGAGTTCTAATCGACCTGTATTGCTTTGAAATCAGTACAAAAACACAATGTTAGTTATATTTATCTTACAAGCCTAATGAACGTCAATGGTCACTTCATATTTTCACATTTCATATAATGTGTGACGTTATGCAAACGTTAATACAATTTTAAACCTTGTATAGTTGCTAGCCACAGACAAACATGTCCAATTTTGTTGATTTTTATTTTTTGTGTGATTGGAAAACAGCAGCTGCCCTGTACATTAGGTCAACATCTCGTGATGTATGGACTAATAGAAGTGCTCCAAAATTACTAGGAAACTATTCTGGTTCCATTGATTTGCATGAAAAGTAAAGGACGTTGTTGGCCTCTCCTGTGAAGTTGCTGATTTTTTTATTTTTTGGGACAATGTTTAGATTCTTTTTTTTTTTTTTGGGAAAGAATGTGGCCGCTGGACCGTTTGGGCTCTTGAGGGAAAACATGGCCCCAAATAGTCTCCTAAAACTGGTTAGGAAGGAGCTTTTCCTGTCCTGTTAGATTAACTACACTTACCCTGCAGTCACATATGAACCCAACACAGTGGGCGTGGACTGTGGCATGTGTGCTATGTGTGGGTTAGTCTTTCTGTCTCTACAGCTGTCCAACCTCAGAGCTTAACTGAGAAATATAAAGTGCTACCCTGAGCAACAGTGTTAAGGGTAAACCATACAAAGTAAACGAATTACTTTATAACACTTATATATATATATATATATATATATATATATATATATATATATATATATATATGTATGTATGTATGTATGAAATTAACCAATAACCAGTACAATTAGGGTCCATGCCACCATGAAGTGTGTTTACATGCACTTAATAATCGGATCATAATCTGATTTCTGCAGTTATCTGTTTATTTAAGTGGTCTTGCAGCTAGTAGCTAGTTCCAGCTACTTAGATTGGATTATAGCTGATATCTGATAAGGACAGCTGGATTGTAGCTTAGTAATCATTTTTGCCAGTGCACGTATGAACTGGTTCTGATTTCTGTTGGATTTCTAAATCTATGCATGTGTAAAAACAGACTGTGGTACCAGAAATAAGCAGACAGCTTCACCAACTGCGAGATGGCAACAAAACACTTCAGGAGTGATGCAGAAACAAACTACATGTTTAACGAAGGATGAAGGACTTCAATTCTTCATCTTCTAGATCAGGGGTGTTTAATTAGAGGTCAGTAAGGTCCAGTCAGAGGAGATTTCCTCAGGCCAAGGTCTGGACCATCATCATTTCTAACTTGTGTTATGATTCAGTGGTGTATCCTGTTTACTGAAGTAGCCTAGTATCAGTATCTTATACCATCAGCTACTGAAACATCAACACATCACACATACCGTTCAGTATATTTCAGTATATTTACTGTTTAAATGCTGAACTGAATGAATTATTTATAAACTTCTAATATTTTTTTTACTTACTTGAAGTAAAAACAAGGGCTACATTAAAAAAACAGAATGCTTTGGAAAAAAATGCATCTTATAGTGTTTATTTATAGAAAAAGTAAATAAAACAAGCGTCTTCTCGTTTCCTCAGTTTCAGAGCTTGACCTGTTGGTTTAGAGCTGCCTGTGGGAAGAATAAACATAAGTCTCTCCATTTCTGGGTTTCACCGTCAATGTTCCTTTTTTAGAGCACGTTATTCCTTCTCCAGCCTGCTTTACTTTCTGAATCTGCACAGATCTGATTGGCTGAGGAGTGCTTTTGGTGATCTTACAACACACGCGATTGGTCTGTGAGGTTAATGTGCCGCAAAGCCTGTATACTGAAAAGTCAAGAAAAGCTCAGCCGCTTAAAACAGTTGTAACGCTTAAAAAAAGATTAATTAATAGTTTATCGGTTTGGGTCCAGACCCGAACCGCGGTCCACCTATTAGTGACCTCAGTTCTGTATTATCCACTAACATGACTAGATGTTTTACAAAGAAAAGGTTTACTTTACGTTTATATCACATCTTACATTTTATTGGCTGGTTGCAAAGCAGAAATCTAATAACTAACTCATGTAGATCTGAAATATCTTATTACTTAAGTGCCTGTAAACATGATAAATTGACTAATAGGATAGTTCTAGTTCCATTGACATACATTGAAAGTAAAGAAAGTCTCCTGTAAACTTGAAGTTTTGGGGATACTTGTTTGTAATTTTGATGGAAGCCATATATATAGTCAAGCTTCTGACATGCCGATCTCAGTCTACTGTTCTAAACACCATAGAAAACATATTATTTCTTTGTTGTAGTTTAAACATAGAATTCAAAGGATGTTGGACTAGATCCCTAAGAGTTGAGGTATTATCAACTCGATTTCTCATCATGTGGAAGTTCTTTTGTTGGAGGAACTTGGAGGAAGGTTCTTTCCATTCAAACGTCTCATTTACACCATGATAAAAAATGTACAGTTCTTTTGATCTTGTTTAAATATAAAATCAAATGTCTCTCAGTAAGGTGAAGATAACTGTACACATAGCATTTCTATTTATTTTCAATATACTTAACCAAACCTCTGACATTTTTAGTTTGATGTTCTCAGAAAGAGTGCTGTGAAGAACCAGTTCAGAGGTGTTAGCTGGTAGAGTAGGGCAATACATCTTTACAGGTACTGGAAGTGACTCTGATTACTCCTGAGAACACTTTTTGTTCCACTTGGCTTGTTTATTTTGATATGTAGAGTGAATTAAACGTATAAGCACATGTGGAGGTTTGTACGAATGTCACTCACACAAGTTCCCGGAACTATGTAAACAGCTGACACGTCCGCCATTGATGTTGTCTGGTATGGCAGCTTACTGTGCACTGCTCTTTGTGCTATGTATCGTCCAAATCAGCTGCCAGCAGCATGCTTGGAGTAGCAGGTGGTCAGATGAAGGACAATCCTGAGTATGGTAGGTAAGAGAGTAGAGAGCAGATAACAGTTTAGACCATAGATGTCCAAAAAAGGGTCTTTATGGGCAAGGGCATAGGTTTGTATGTCGGTGGTAATACCAATATTTTGGGTTTAAAGAATTGTGCCTATCAATATTTTGGGTTTAAAGAATTGTGCCTATCAATATTTTGGGTTTAAAGAATTGTGCCTATCAATATTTTGGGTTTAAAGAATTGCACCTATTAATATTTTGGTTTTAAAGAATTGTGCTTACCAATGTTTTGGGTATAAAGAATTATTCCTACCAATATTTTGGCTATAAAGAATTGTGTCTACCAATATTTTGGGTTTAAAGAATTGTGCCTATCAATATTTTGGGTTTAAAGAATTGTGCCTATCAATATTTTGGGTTTAAAGAATTGCACCTATTAATATTTTGGTTTTAAAGAATTGTGCCTACCAATATTTTGGTTTTAAAGAATTGTGCTTACCAATGTTTTGGGTGTAAAGAATTATTCCTACCAATATTTTGGCTATAAAGAATTGTGTCTACCAATATTTTGGGTTTAAAGAATTGTGCCTATCAATATTTTGGGTTTAAAGAATTGCACCTATTAATATTTTGGGTTTAAAGAATTATCCCTACCAATATTTTGGGTTTAAAGAATTGTGCCTACCGATATTTTGGGTATAAAGAATTATCCCTACCAATATTTTGGGTATAAAGAATTGTGCCTATCAATATTTTGGGTTTAAAGAATTGTGCCTATCAATATTTTGGGTTTAAAGAATTGCACCTATTAATATTTTGGTTTTAAAGAATTGTGCTTACCAATGTTTTGGGTATAAAGAATTATTCCTACCAATATTTTGGCTATAAAGAATTGTGTCTACCAATATTTTGGGTTTAAAGAATTGTGCCTATCAATATTTTGGGTTTAAAGAATTGTGCCTATCAATATTTTGGGTTTAAAGAATTGCACCTATTAATATTTTGGTTTTAAAGAATTGTGCCTACCAATATTTTGGTTTTAAAGAATTGTGCTTACCAATGTTTTGGGTGTAAAGAATTATTCCTACCAATATTTTGGCTATAAAGAATTGTGTCTACCAATATTTTGGGTTTAAAGAATTGTGCCTATCAATATTTTGGGTTTAAAGAATTGCACCTATTAATATTTTGGGTTTAAAGAATTATCCCTACCAATATTTTGGGTTTAAAGAATTGTGCCTACCGATATTTTGGGTATAAAGAATTATCCCTACCAATATTTTGGGTATAAAGAATTGTGCCTATCAATATTTTGGGTTTAAAGAATTGTCCCTACCAATATTTTTCATATAAAGAATTATCCCTACCAATATTTTGGGAATAAAGAATTGTGCCTATCAATATTTTGGGTTTAAGGAATTGTCCCTACCAATATTTTTCATATAAAGAATAATCCCTACCAATATTTCGGGTTTAAAGAATTGTCCCTACCAATATTTTTCATATAAAGAATTATCCCTACCAATATTTCGGGTTTAAAGAATTGTCCCTACCAATATTTTTCATATAAAGAATTATCCCTACCAATATTTCGGGTATAAAGAATTGTCCCTACCAATATTTTTCATATAAAGAATTATCCCTACCAATATTTTGGGTTTAAAGAATTGCACCTATTAATATTTTGGGTTTAAAGAATTGTGCCTATCAATATTTTGGGTTTAAAGAATTGCACCTATTAATATTTTGGGTTTAAAGAATTATCCCTACCAATATTTTGGGTTTAAAGAATTGTGCCTATCAATATTTTGGGTTTAAAGAATTGTGCCTATCAATATTTTGGGTTTAAAGAATTGCACCTATTAATATTTTGGGTTTAAAGAATTATCCCTACCAATATTTTGGTTTTAAAGAATTGTGCTTACCAATGTTTTGGGTGTAAAGAATTATTCCTACCAATATTTTGGCTATAAAGAATTGTGTCTACCAATATTTTGGGTTTAAAGAATTGTGCCTATCAATATTTTGGGTTTAAAGAATTGTGCCTATCAATATTTTGGGTTTAAAGAATTGCACCTATTAATATTTTGGGTTTAAAGAATTATCCCTACCAATATTTTGGGTTTAAAGAATTGTGCCTACCGATATTTTGGGTATAAAGAATTATCCCTACCAATATTTTGGGTATAAAGAATTGTGCCTATCAATATTTTGGGTTTAAAGAATTGTCCCTACCAATATTTTTCATATAAAGAATTATCCCTACCAATATTTCGGGTTTAAAGAATTGTCCCTACCAATATTTTTCATATAAAGAATTATCCCTACCAATATTTCGGGTATAAAGAATTGTCCCTACCAATATTTTTCATATAAAGAATTATTCCTACCAATATTTTGGCTATAAAGAATTGTCCCTACCAATATTTTTCATATAAAGAATTATCCCTACCAATATTTTTCATATAAAGAATTATCCCTACCAATATTTCGGGTTTAAAGAATTGTCCCTACCAATATTTTTCATATAAAGAATTATCCCTACCAATATTTCGGGTATAAAGAATTGTCCCTACCAATATTTTTCATATAAAGAATTATCCCTACCAATATTTTGGGTTTAAAGAATTGTCCCTACCAATATTTTTCATATAAAGAATTATCCCTACCAATATTTTGGGAATAAAGAATTATCCCTACCAATATTTTGGGTATAAAGAATTATCCCTACCAATATTTTTGGTTTATAGAATTCTCCCTACTAATATTTTTCATATAAAGAATTGTCTCTACCAATATTTTGGGTTTAAAGAATTGTATCAATATTTGAGTGAACTTGTTTGCATTATATGTGGAGTGGATGATTCTGGTCCCTGCGTCTTCTTGACGCTGTTTAATCTGAGCTCTCTGTCTACAGAACTCAAGCACCGTACAGATGATTCCCTTTTTATGTCATGACAATATGTTTCTTTCGTACATGATTCTTTGTAGATATCATACCACTTAAAAAGAGAAGCAACATCTTTTAGATCTCTCAGTGTTTATATACTCTTACTCTAATGTCTTTCAGATTTCTCAGTGTATATATACTCTTACTCTGATGTCTTTCAGATTTCTCAGTGTATATATACTCTTACTCTAATGTCTTTCAGATTTCTCAGTGTATATATACTCTTACTCTGATGTCTTTCAGATTTCTCAGTGTATATATACTCTTACTCTGATGTCTTTCAGATTTCTCAGTGTATATATACTCTTACTCTGATGTCTTTCAGATTTCTCAGTGTATATATACTCTTACTCTGATTTCTTTCTGATCTCTCAGTGTATATATACTCTTACTCTTATTTCTTTTAGATTATTTAGTGTGTATATATACTCTTACTCTGATTTCTTTCAGATTTCTGTGTATATATACTCCTACTCTGATTTCTTTTAGATTATTTAGTGTGTACATATACTCTTACTCTGATTTCTTTTAGGTTTTTCATTGTATATATACTCCTACTTTGATTTCTTTCGGGCTTCTCAGTGTATATATACTCTTACTCTGATTTCTTTCAGATGTCTCAGTGTACATATACTCTTACTCTGATTTCTATTAGGTTTTTCATTGTATATATACTCTTACTCTGATTTCTTTCAGGTTTCTCAGTGTATATATACTCCTACTCTGATTTCTTTCAGGTTTCTGCATGTATATATACTCCTACTGTAATTTCAGATTTCTCAGTGTATATACACAATTACTCTGATTTCTTTCGGATCTCTCAGTGTACATATACTCTTACTCTGATTTCTTTTAGGTTTTTTATTGTATGTGTACTCTTACTCTAATTTCAGATTTCTCAGTGTATATATACTCTTACTCTGACTTCTTTCAGATGTCTCAGTGTATATATACTCCTACTCTGATTTCTTTCAGGCTTCTCAGTGTATATATACTCTTACTCTGATTTCTTTTAGATTATTTAGTGTATATATACTCTTACTCTGATTTCTTTCAGATTTCTCAGTGTATATATACTCTTACTCTGATTTCTTTCAGATTTATCAGTTTATATATACTCTTACTCTGATTTCTTTCAGGCTTCTCAGTGTATATATACTCTTACTCTGATTTCTTTCAGGTTTCTCAGTGTATATATATACTCTTACTCTGATTTCTTTCAGGTTTCTCAGTGTATATATACTCCTACTCTGATTTCTTTCAGGTTTCTCAGTGTATATATACTCTTACTCTGATTTCTTTCAGGTTTCTCAGTGTATATACACTCTTACTCTGATTTCTTTCAGATTTCTCAGTGTATATATACACTTACTCTGATTTCTTTCAGGTTTCTCAGTGTATATATACTCTTACTCTGATTTCTTTCAGATGTCTCAGTGTATATATACTCTTACTCTGATTTCATTCAGGTTTCTCAGTGTTAATATACTCTTACTCTGATTTCTTTCAGGTTTCTCAGTGTATATACACTCTTACTCTGATTTCTTTCAGATTTCTCAGTGTATATATACACTTACTCTGATTTCTTTCAGGTTTCTCAGTGTATATATACTCTTACTCTGATTTCTTTCAGATGTCTCAGTGTATATATACTCTTACTCTGATTTCATTCAGGTTTCTCAGTGTATATATACTCTTACTCTGATTTCATTCAGGTTTCTCAGTGTTAATATACTGTTACTCTGATTTCATTCAGATTTCTCAGTGTATATATACTCTTACTCTGATTTCTTTCAGGTTTCTCGGTGTATATCAGAATCAGAATCAGAATCAGAATCTGACTTTATTTGCCAAGTATGCTCACACATACAAGGAATTTGTGTTTGGTAACAGAAGCTCACTGTGCACGATAACTGACATTACAGAAGTAGCACATCCAATCTACACACACACACACACACACAC
>CM038712.1:11215923-11425923 GCA_021613375.1 Megaleporinus macrocephalus | reverse complement strand
GAGAGTCCCCTTCCAAGGGAAAGTACCCTGTTATGAATATGGTTTTGTATATATTTAGGTTATTACTGTCCAAAGGTGTCAATAGTATATATATATTCATTACTCAGGTAGAAGTATAAATACTAGGGTTCAAAAATACTTCTGTACAAGTTGAAGTATCAGTTTAAGCTTTTTACTCCAGTAAAAGTGTAAAAGTACTGCTTTCAAAACTACTTAAAGTATAAAAGTAAAAGTAATTTAAGAGGAAAAAAATTCTATTAAAACAAAAGCTTAGGCCGCACCACAGGGGTCCATAGGGCACTAGCCCACCTCCCCAAAACGCCATTCTTCTAAAAGCCATAATGACTAAAATGTTATATTAAAATGTTAATGTTTCAGCCGCATATACGCCCATTGATAATGAATGTAGTTTAGTACAATGTAAATATATTAAAGAAGCATATCTGTGTACTACTGAACATTAACATGTGTTTCATGGAGCAGAAGATATGATGACTAGTCGTCTATAAGTATTGTAATGAAGTCAAACTTCAAAGGCATGTCATCAATCATCTTTACTGGAATGTAAATGTACATGAATGAAAACAAGCTGAAATGAAATAGGAGTAACGAGACTTTGTTTAAAATGTAAGGAGTAGAAAGTACTGATAATGGAGTGTAAATGTAACGAGTAGAAAGTACAGATAATGGAGTGTAAATGTAATGAGTAGAAAGTACTGATATGGAGTGTAAATGTAAGGAGTAGAAAGTACTGATAATGGAGTGTAAATGTAACGAGTAGAAAGTACAGATAATGGAGTGTAAATGTAATGAGTAGAAAGTACTGATATGGAGTGTAAATGTAAGGAGTAGAAAGTACTGATAATGGAGTGTAAATGTAAGAGATAGAAAGTACTGATAATAGAGTGTAAATGTAAGGAGCAGAAAGTACTGATAATGGAGTGTAAATGTAAGGAGTAGAAAGTACAGATAATGGAGTGTAAATGTAAGGAGTAGAAAGTACAGATAATGGAGTGTAAATGTAAGGAGTAGAAAGTACTAATAATGGAGTGTAAATGTAAGGAGTAGAAAGTACTGATAATGGAGTGTAAATGTAAGGAGTAGAATGTAAGTAGTAGAAAGTACTGATAATGGAGTGTAAATGTAAGTAGTAGAAAGTACAGAAAATGGAGTGTAAATGTAAGGAGTAGAAAGTACAGATAATGGAGTGTACATGTAAGGAGTAGAAAGTACTAATAATGGAGTATAAATGTAAGGAGTAGAAAGTACTGATAATGGAGTGTTAAATGTAAGGAGTAGAAAGTACAGATAATGGAGTGTAAATGTAAGGAGTAGAAAGTACTGATAATGGAGTGTAAATGTAAGGAGTAGAAAGTACAGATAATGGAGTGTAAATGTAAGGAGTTGAAAGTACTGATAATGGAGTGTAAATGTAAGGAGTAGAAAGTACTGATAATGAAGTGTAAATGTAAGGAGTAGAAAGTACAGATAATGGAGTGTAAATGTAAGTAGTAGAAAGTACAGATAATGGAGAGTAAATGTAAGGAGTAGAAAGTACAGATAATGGAGTGTAAATGTAAGGAGTAGAAAGTACAGATAATGGAGTGTAAATGTAAGGAGTAGAAAGTACTGATAATGGAGTGTACATGTAAGGAGTAGAAAGTACTGATAATGGAGTGTAAATGTAAGGAGTAGAAAGTACAGATAATGGAGTGTAAATGTAAGGAGTAGAAAGTACTGATAATGGAGTGTAAATGTAAGGAGTAGAAAATACAGATAATGGAGTGTAAATGTAAGGAGTAGAAAGTACTAATAATGGAGTGTAAATGTAAGGAGTAGAAAGTACTGATAATGGAGTGTAAATGTAAGGAGTAGAATGTAAGTAGTAGAAAGTACTGATAATGGAGTGTAAATGTAAGTAGTAGAAAGTACAGAAAATGGAGTGTAAATGTAAGGAGTAGAAAGTACAGATAATGGAGTGTACATGTAAGGAGTAGAAAGTACTAATAATGGAGTATAAATGTAAGGAGTAGAAAGTACAGATAATGGAGTGTAAATGTAAGGAGTTGAAAGTACTGATAATGGAGTGTAAATGTAAGGAGTAGAAAGTACTGATAATGGAGTGTAAATGTAAGGAGTAGAAAGTACAGATAATGGAGTGTAAATGTAAGTAGTAGAAAGTACAGATAATGGAGAGTAAATGTAAGGAGTAGAAAGTACAGATAATGGAGTGTAAATGTAAGGAGTAGAAAGTACAGATAATGGAGTGTAAATGTAAGGAGTAGAAAGTACTGATAATGGAGTGTACATGTAAGGAGTAGAAAGTACTGATAATGGAGTGTAAATGTAAGGAGTAGAAAGTACAGATAATGGAGTGTAAATGTAAGGAGTAGAAAGTACTGATAATGGAGTGTAAATGTAAGGAGTAGAAAGTACTGATAATGGAGTGTAAATGTAAGGAGTAGAAAGTACAGATAATGGAGTGTAAATGTAAGGAGTAGAAAGTACTGATAATGGAGTGTAAATGTAAGGAGTAGAAAGTACAGATAATGGAGTGTACATGTAAGGAGTAGAAAGTACAGATAATGGAGTGTAAATGTAAGGAGTAGAAAGTACTGATAATGGAGTGTACATGTAAGGAGTAGAAAGTACTGATAATGGAGTGTAAATGTAAGGAGTAGAAAGTACAGATAATGGAGTGTAAATGTAAGGAGTAGAAAGTACTGATAATGGAGTGTAAATGTAAGGAGTAGAAAGTACTGATAATGGAGTGTAAATGTAAGGAGTAGAAAGTACAGATAATGGAGTGTACATGTAAGGAGTAGAAAGTACTGATAATGGAGTGTAAATGTAAGGAGTAGAAAGTACAGATAATGGAGTGTAAATGTAAGGAGTAGAAAGTACAGATAATGGAGTGGAAATGTAAGGAGTGGAAAGTACTGATAATGGAGTGGAAATGTAAGAGATAGAAAGTACTGATAATGGAGTGTAAATGTAAGGAGTAGAAAGTACTGATAATGGAGTGTAAATGTAAGGAGTAGAAAGTACAGATAATGGAGTGTACATGTAAGGAGTATAAAGTACTGATAATGGAGTGTAAATGTAAGGAGTATAAAGTCCAGATAATGGAGTGTAAATGTAAGGAGTATAAAGTACTGATAATGGAGTGTAAATGTAAGGAGTATAAAGTACAGATAATGGAGTGTACATGTAAGGAGTAGAAAGTACTGATAATGGAGTGTAAATGTAAGGAGTAGAAAGTACAGATAATGGAGTGTAAATGTAAGGAGTAGAAAGTACTGATAATGGAGTGTAAATGTAAGGAGTGGAAAGTACTGATAATGGAGTGTAAATGTAAGGAGTATAAAGTCCAGATAATGGAGTGTAAATGTAAGGAGTATAAAGTCCAGATAATGGAGTGTAAATGTAAGGAGTATAAAGTACTGATAATGGAGTGTAAATGTAAGGAGTATAAAGTACAGATAATGGAGTGTACATGTAAGGAGTAGAAAGTACTGATAATGGAGTGTAAATGTAAGGAGTAGAAAGTACAGATAATGGAGTGTAAATGTAAGGAGTAGAAAGTACTGATAATGGAGTGTAAATGTAAGGAGTGGAAAGTACTGATAATGGAGTGTAAATGTAAGAGATAGAAAGTACTGGTAATGGAGTGTAAATGTAAGGAGTAGAAAGTACTGACAATGGAGTGTAAATGTAAGGAGTAGAAAGTACTGATAATGGAGTGTAAATGTAAGGAGTAGAAAGTACAGATAATGGAGTGTAAATGTAAGGAGTAGAAAGTACTGATAATGGAGTGTAAATGTAAGGAGTAGAAGTAAAAATTCAGCTGAAAAATAATTACTCCAGTAAGGTATAAATAACCAAAATATCTACTTAAGTAAGGTAACAAAGTATTTGTACTTCATTACTTGACACATCTCTGTTACTGTCTTTCAATACCTTCACTTCAAATAAAGAATTACATCATCCTCGTGGTTAAGGTCTGAATATGTAGATGTGTTTTCACATGTGTCGCTTCATGTCAGTGACACATTAGTCACATGTTTTTCTTGTACACATAGTTTTTAAACACATTTGGTACATGTTTGGTAAATACCCCTCTCTATGGAAGATATTGAGAGCAGCACCTTTGTAAGAACACTTATAGCCCCCTCTACTGGGCGGATTCAAGAAGTACAGGTAGACCTTGCTACAAATTTAATACTGGAGTGTAAAAGTGATGTAGCTGAAGTAAATTATAGTTCTTTTTCTGCTATAATGTAGAACAGTCTCTCTGCTGCTGTGAAGAGTTGTGAAGGCCATTATACATATTTAACTAAAGACGGAGAGACATGTGATCCTAACCATTTGATGCACAAGCTAAACAAACCCCTTCTAATGTAGAACATGGGTCAAACTCGAACCATATGCATTTCTATGCATATATCCATTAAAATCAGTTTATTTCATTACTTAATGTTTCAAGTGTTCATTAAAAAACTTGTTTTTGATCGTAAATGATTATTTTAATTCTTATTTATTTACTTCTTGAACGTAAATAGTGTTTACAAATGTAAATAATTCCTATCAAATTGCACACTGAACACATAAGGGTTCATTCTGACTCATGTGTTAGCAGGTAGTGTGACAGAAATGAGGATTTGTGATGACCAAAACAAGTACATTGAGGAATTCATAGAAGCTTGAATGATGAAATGAATTTGTTGCAAAGGTATAGAAAATTAAATCTCAGTCAGGTCACTTTGGACCCAGGTTGTGCATCAAAGTGAGGGCAAATACAAAAGGAAGAGGTTTGTGATGGTGTGCTGCACACTGGACGCTGGAGCAGTGGAGAAGTTTCCTCTGGAGTGATAAATCACACTTCACTTTCTGGTATTGTAATGATTCTGGGTTTCCTGGGTGCCTGGAGAGAATGTTACCTACAGGAACATGTACGCAAGTACGTTTTTTACAGTTATATGCTTCCAATTCTGTTAAGTCCATAAAGATCTGGTCTAATGAGTTTGGTAGGGAGGAACCAGAGCTTAATTTGGGGATTGCAGTTCTGGCGTATTAAAGTTATGGTCACGTTTTGTATGTTCATGCCTGAGAGCTAGTCTTCGGCAAGGTTTTCCACGTGAAATCGAGTGGAGACTGTAGACGCAATGTCTTTTCAGCTGTTTCTTTGTATATGTATTGTAGTTTTTGAGCAGCGTGAAAGGTTTTATTTATTTGGATTATTTGTAAGACACCACGTTCTAGGAAAAACTGTTCCTCTGGGATTTTATAGTTGCAGCTCCTCACTGCAGTCATTAGAGCTAGGCCTATCTTATTGCATAGAATGCTATGCAATACTTTGGATACTTCAAGCACTGTTGTGTCTGTGTTCCAGGACCCTTTCCATCACTGCCCACTTGTTGGATCACCCCACCTTTAGTGTTCCATTACTTGGTGTTTTACAAATTGGCACTGGGAGAAACTCCACTGGTCTGCACAGAGCCCTGACCTCAACTCTACTGAACGCCTTATTGTGAGCCAGGTCTTCTCATACAACTCCATATTAATGGGCAGAATTTTGGAATGTCCAGCAAGCTAATTAGGCTGACCTACCCAAGGCCAAGTGCACCCTGCCTCTCAGTAGCCCCCTGTATGAACCAGGACCCTAACCATAACCAGAGGATTCTTTTGATAGGTTATTTTAATTGATTATGTGAAATTTGATGTGTGTCATGAGCCCCAAGCTCAACTCTGATGACTCTTGGGATGACCTGGAACGTCAATTGTGAGCCAGGTCTTCTTATCCAGCTTCATCTTCTACAACAACATCTTTTGGCTGAATGGGCACTAATTCCACAAATTCCTGCTACAAAGTCTTGTGGAAAGTCTGTTATGGCTGTGAACCGGGCACCAACCCTATACTAATGCCCAGGATTTTGGACTGAGATGTCCAGCAAGCTAATAATGGTGTGACGTTTAGGTGTCTCATACTTTTGGCCATGTAATGCAGGTTGCCCAGACCGTTATGAGCTATCATTTATGTACCTGGAGCGCCTCCTGCTGGCGCACTTTGCTGGTGTGAATGGGATTTTATTCTGGATGTTGCCTCATGTCACTATACTTAGCACTGAGGTGCTGAAATCCATTAACTTGTGATTTTTATGTGTCACTATCCAAGAACATATAAAGCATGATGATGATGATGATGATCAAATCCTTCCATTATGATTAAATGAGTTTATTTTCACTTTGCAGAGAGATAGACGTGTGAAACCGTAGCACTTTAAGATCTTCAAGCATTTGATCTGTTTGATTTCTAAGAAATCGGAGAGCTTTCTTAAGAGATTTAACATCCAACGCTGCTAATCCTGACTTCTGGAATAGATAAGGAGACCTAATTTCTATAATGAAAACCAAGGACGTTTCCAGTTCAGCGGTCAATATATCATCAAATCATTTTGTGTTTTGATCCATGTAATAAAAAAGAGTGGACAGTTTTAGTTTCATGCATTTTGACCATGGTAGCTGTCGAGCTGCAATCACATGGTGAGTAAAACTGTGATAACCTATCAAACATTCCATAAAGAAAATAATATTAGTTAATAATAATATTAAAATATTTATATTTCTTGCTTTCCGCCTCACTAGATTTGTCACTCGTCCTGTCAAAATAAGTAAAAAGGGACTCGGAAGATAATTACTCTACGGCAGGGCAGCATTATATATAGTAATAAAAACAGAGCAAACATAACAATAAATAGACAATAATAAAGTAAAATAAGGTAGAATATATAAATATAATAATAACTGAAATATATGAAGAAATATACAAAAAGTATACAGTAAAAAAAAGATGGACACATGTAGAAACTATGTAGAAGCTTTTGCATAGACAGGTCATCTAAGAAGATAAATATATTTAAAGTGATATTGAGAGTAAAGAGTGATATCGTTCATAGCAGCAAAATAAGAATAAATAATATATCAGTGGCTCAGTGAACGGTATTGGGGTCTTTCAGCTTCACAGCTATTTGTAGATATCATGGGAGCTACATTCATGTAGATTGTAAGCAGATCAATGAGTCACCAAATCTCTGGCAAGGACGGATTAAGATAGTCTGGGCACTCCTTGTGATCAAGGGCCCTCTAATGGTGTGCCCTGCTCTTCTCTAGGGCCCCCTGGTAGGGGCTATCATAACCAGGGCCCTCTGAAATTATGCCCCCCTCTTTCCTAGGACCTCTAATAGCCAAAAGTCGAAGTTAGAACAGTACCACAACGCCTCGTCCACTTTCATAAGGGGCTTTCATAAACATGGCTAGGGGCCCTAAAAGCATGGCTAGCACCCCTGGGGTCAAAGTCCCTAAAAGTCATAGGATCCTTAATATGGAGGGCCCTCGGAAATAAAAATATATTGTATCATAAATGTTGAATCTTTCTTGCCCAAACATGTATGAAGCATCTGAATGAAAGAGTCAATCTTATGCTGTGGATCTAAGATGTAAGAATGGAAGTCTTTAATCACAATTACCTGAAGTGTGAAGAAATAAAGAAGCAGCATTTGATGACAGGAACACTGTGCTAACTATTAAGCATGAGAATAAATCCAGGAATACAGTGCTTTGGAAGGCAGTCAAACATTACAGTGATGGAAAAACAAACTTTGAGAACTTGTAGTTCTCAAAGTCATAGACCTTACATTACCTTACTAAAGTAGAAATTTTGGTTATTTAAACTTTACTGGAGTAATTCTTTTCAGCTATTTTATTTAACTTCTACTACTTACATTTACACTCCATTATCAGTACTTTCTACTCTTTACATTAACACTCCATTATCAGTACTTTCTACTCCTTACATTTACACTCCATTATCAGTACTTTCTACTCCTTACATTCTACTCCTTACATTTACACTCCATTATCAGTACTTTCTACTCCTTACATTTACACTCCATTATCAGTACTTTCTACTCCTTACATTTACACTCCATTATTTGTACTTTCTACTCCTTACATTTACACTCCATTATCAGTACTTTCTACTCCTTACATTTACACTCCATTATCAGTACTTTCTACTCCTTACATTCTACTCCTTACATTTACATTCCATTATCTGTACTTTCTACTCCTTACATTTACACTCCGTTATCAGTACTTTCTACTCCTTACATTTACACTCCATTATCTGGACTTTCTACTCCTTACATTTACACTCCATTATCAGTACTTTCTACTCCTTACATTTACACTCCATTATCTGTACTTTATACTCCTTACATTTACACTCCATTATCAGTACTTTCTACTCCTTACATTTTAAACAAAGTCTCGTTACTCCTATTTCATTTCAGCTTGTTTTCATTCATGTACATTTACATTCCAGTAAAGATTATTGATGACATGCCTTTGAAGTTTGAACTTTTTGCTCCATTACAATACTTATAGACAACTAGTCATCATATCTTCTGCTCCATGAAACACATGTTAATGCTCAGTAGTACACAGATATGCTTCTTTAATATATTTACATTGTACTAAACTACATTCATTGTCAATGGGTGTATATGCGGCTGAAACAGGAAGCCTAGCGCATCCCAAATTTATCAACAATAACATTTTAATATAACATTATAGACATTATAGCTTATAGAAGAATGGGGTTTTTGGGGAGGTCGACTAGTGCACTATAGACCCTGGTGGTGCGGCCTAAGTTTTTGCCCTTAATGGCATTTTTTTCGTACATTACTTTTACTTTTATACTTTAAGTAGTTTTGAAAGCAATACTTTTACACTTTTACTGGAGTAAAAAGCTTGAGTTGATACTTCAACATCTTCTTTTTAACCCTAGTATCTATACTTCTACCTGACCAATAATTGTGAATACTTTCAACACCTTTGTTTATTTATATGTACCTGTTACAACAGATGTTGTCCAAGACCCCCAATGAGCAAGCCAGGAGCGACAGTGCCCAATATTTCTTGCTCAAATATGTATGGAACATCTGCATGACAGACTTATTGGATGAAAATCTTATGCTGTGGACTTAACATGAAAGAATGGAACTCTTTGACCACAAATAACTGTTTGAAAAAATAAAGAAGCATGGGGCTGAATCTACAATGCTTTGGAAGGCAGTCAAACATTACAGGGATGGAGGAACAGGCTCAGCTGATTCCTTAAAGTTTTTGTTCCTCATGCATTGCAGCAAATGTTATGAACTCAAACCCTTTTCATGAAATCTCTCCCCAAAGCAAGACCTATCAATTCTGTGCTGCACAGCTCTGAGCCTCCACTCGCTGAGGCATTTCCCTTCTGTGGATTAAAATAATGTGAAAGAATTTCCTCCACTAGATAACGCCCGTCCTACTCAAGCTAGGACTCCACACCACCAGGGGGAGACAGAGTCCTTTGCCTTTGTCTGTTTGCTTATGCCACACTTGCTAGACTTTACATCAGCCTTCACTGATAACTGATGTCTTCACTCTCTCACAAAAAGACTATTCAGGGTGCAAGGGCTGGAGAATGTCTTGTACATGTTATAAATCAGCCAATTTGTGAACAACTTTCTGGCCACTCTGGTTACTTTTTGAAGCCATCTCCACATTTTATTAGCCAAACCCACCAAAAACATACCCTCGCCCTTGAAAGATAAAAAGAAGTATCTCCAATATTGCAACTTTACAGGAGAAACCAAAAACCTACTGAACTTTTAATGAAAGTCAATGAAACCAGAATGTTTTCTAAGTGATTTTGGAGCATGAAATCTTTACACAATGTCAAGGGGGCAGTCATATTCAAATGATATAGGAAAATGAAAATTGACAATGAAATAGAGAAATGTAGATACATGTTTCCTTTAAACAGCAAAGATATGTATTGTTAAATATAGTCACAGCCAATCAAAACCAGGGTAAGAAGTAATATATACGCTATTGGAACTTAAACAGGCTAGGCAGGGGCATCCCTACATTCCCCAAGACCCTTAATATGCTGATTGAAATGTCTAGAAAACAGCTCTGGGTTCAGGGTCCCATGCATCTCCTGTATGTTACCTCAATCAAGTTAACTCAACAGGAAAACGAGGCCAATGTTCATACTTCTGAAGCAGATTATGAATGTTTGTAGTCATGATTTCACGATTGAAATGTGTTAATAACATAGACTCTACCTAAACACTATGGCATTTGAAATGTGATGTTCAAACTGGGGTTTGCAGACTGTCCCATTTATTACATGTCTGCAAATCCTAGTATGTGCTAGCAGTACTATAAATAGGTTTATTTATTTGCTCCTGTTACAACAAGCATAGTCACAAAGCAGCTTTATAGAAAATCGGGTTCCCCCAGTAAGCAAGCTAGGGTCACCAGGGATGCCAGTGGCAAGAAAAACCTCCCTCAGATCAAGAGGAAGAACCTCAAGAAGAACAAGACGCAAAAAGAGGAACCCATCCTCCTGTGATTGATACCAGAGAGCAAAACAAGTACAAATACAAAAAGAATCAGGTTGCAAAGGGGTGCAGCCCACTGGCACTGGGCACTGGAACAGTGGAGATGTTTCCTCTGGAGTAATGAATCACACTTAACCTTCTGGTACTGGTTCTGGGTTTGGCAGGTGCCAGGAGAGAACACTACTGCTTCCAGCTTTGCGATGGCAGCCCTTCCCCTTATCCAATATGACTGCCCCTGTGCAAAACAGTGAAGTTCATAAAGACCCTGACCTCAACTCCACTGAACACTTTTGGGATTAACTGGAACATCAGGAGTTCTACTCTACACCACCACCCAAAACAACATGGCAAATTCCTGCTCCGAAATCTGGTGGAAAGTCTACCCAGAGGAGTCGAGGCTGTTCAGCTGTGAACAGGGGACCAACATCATATTAATAGGAGTACAGGATATTGGAAGGAGATATCCAGTAAGCTAATTAAGCTAGCCTAGTTTAGGGCAAGCATATTGAAAAAGTTAGCATGGCAAAAATTGTGTTTGCTAGTTAGTAAGCAAACCTGACGAGGCAAGCTATTCACGATATAAAGAGTTTGCCTAGCTAACTAGGCCAAGGCTGAACAACCCATGGCCAAATGAGCCCTGCCTCTCAGTAGCCCCCTATCGGAACCAGGACTCTAACCATAACCAGAGGATTCTTTTGATAGGTTATGTTTATTTATTATATGAAATTTTATGTGTGGTGTAGTGGTCAGCATGGTGGTGTAGTGGTTAGCACCGTCAGTGGTTAGCACTGTCGCCTCACAGCAGAAGAGTCAAGGCTGTTTAGGTGTGAACAGGGGACCAACTCCATATTAATGGCCAGGATATTGGAAGGAGATGTCCAGTAAGCTAATTAGGCTAGCCTAGTTTAGGGCAAGTATAATGAAAAAGTTTGCATGGCAAAAATTGCATTTGCTAGTTAGCAAGATAAGGGCTACACACCTATCAACAACAAACGGCAGCGTATCACACACAAACCTGACGAGGCAAGCTATTCACTGTATAAACAGTTTTCTTCACAAACTGCCTAGCTAACTAGGCTAAGGCTGAACTACCCATGGCCAAGTGTGCCCTGCCTCTCAGTAGCTCACTATCTGAACCAGGACTCTAACCATACCCAGAGGATTCTTTTGATAGGTTATGTTAATTTATTATTTGAAATTTGACGTGTGGGCGGCACGGTGGTGTAGTGGTTAGCACAATAGATAAAAAGATTGATGTATCGTATGTATCGGTATCAGACGATTTTTAATCAAAATATGTGATCGGTTATTGGCCGATATTTCCAATTTAGCCGATCCCGAGAGCCAATCAATGGCGTTAAACAAATGAGCTTAATTTCTGTATTTACAGCTAGCATTAGGTTGAAACCCCCTCCGGCCAGGTACTTGCAATTCCTATCTGAACCGCTAGGTGGAAACACATACCCTTTCATTTTCCACAGACTGACTGAAGCGGTGGCCTCGCGAGAACAGTTTGCGTTCATGGCATGTGTGGATAGAAAACATCATCCGTCTGGTAGTTTGTTACCGTATGTAACGCAGACTCATCCAAGACGTTTTTAAAATTAGTAAAAAAGTCTAATTGGGGAACCTAGACAAAGACATTTAACACTACTAATCTGATACGGTTTTTAGAGTACACCCATGGCTAAATACAGTGAGTATCAGCAAACAGCAGAGCTAGCACGCGCAGCTAGCACAAAACAAATAACCCAGAACACCATACAGACCAGATCTGACTGGTACGAACAGAACAACAGCAGCAATTCAAGACCTACATTTAATGATTGCAGATTTTAGTTTAAAATAACAGAGTCTGCGTTTAATGACTGCAGTTTTGAATGAATTTTTAAGCTGAGTTTTAAATTAAGGGTCTAAATTGAATGATTGCTGTATTGGCGATATTAGTTTGATTTACTTTGTTTATTTACTGTTAATTTTGTTAAAAATATTATTCTGTTTCATATGAGCTCGTTAAAAATGGTAATAAACCAGTTTAGACCATGTTTCATGACTACATGTAGCCCTGCCATGGAATATAACTCGCCCTCTATCGGTATCGGCTATCGGCTGATCACGCTGAAAGGTGATCGGCGATCGGAATCGGCCTCAAAAACGCTGAACGGTCCATCTCTAGTTAGCACACAGCCTCACAGCAGATGATCCAGTTGCTCACCCTTAATTTCCCGTAGGTGTGAGTGTTTGCGTGAGTGAATGGTGGCCATGCGATGGACAAGTGAACTGTCCATGGTGCACCTTGCCTCTACCCGATGATGCTGGGATTGGCCCCAGCCCCTCCGTGACCGGATTAAACGGCAGATAATGGATGGGTGGGAGGAAATTTGATGCGTGTTATGCCGGTTTAAGTGTGTGTAAGCTGGTTTTGGCTGGCTTCGTGCTGGTTTAGCAGGTCACACAGCTTGACCATATGCTTGACAGGTCTGTGCTGTTTTTTATATAGTCAGATGCAAAAGTTTGGGCACGTCTGGTCAAACGACATGCTTTGTTTATTGAAATAAATTGTTTGTTAATAACAGAAAACTTTAGGGGGGGGGGGGTTCACGTGCAGAAGGCGTGTGTGTTTTTCCATTATGTGAGCGTGTGCTAACTTGATTCCACTTAGAAAATCGACATGTTATTTGACTGTGGTATTTAACCCTTTTATGACTGCATGTGTGGTCCACCAACTCTCAGCTGCTTTATTGATTAGTTATCCAACGTATTGATTTGTTACATTTCCAGTTAAGGGGGTTTTTGACCCTGTATTCATATTTTAAGGGGCCAATAGGTTGAGTAGCAGAGCATTTTCGCCTTCTGCCCCTGGTTACTGCTGACTCAGTTGATCCAGATGAGATGCTGTTATAGTAGGTCACCACTGCCCGCCGCAGCCACTTCGGCCAAGAGGTGAACGGAGTGCATGAGTTGACGGACACGAGTATTGAGCAACCGTTATGCAGCAGAGAAGTGAAGAGTGGGCAGAAGCGTGGGGTTAAATAAGGCAAACCATGTGGTGTGTGTGTGTGTGAGTGTGTATTACAGATGCCATTATAATTGTGTGATTGGTGAGTTACCCATGCCACAGAAATGTCTGGAATGCCTGCTGCACAGCGCCAGGCTGTGGGACACATACACATCACGCATCCACTCGCTGGGCTTATAATTCCAGTAGCATTAATGAGTCACCCATAAGTTTTTACTTGCTGTTCAGATGTCATGCACACTATCAAAAGCTGTGTTGCCATGACCTCCAGACAGGCTGAACAATAAGCTTGGGTTATGTGTCTTAGTCCTAATCAAAATTTCTGCCTAATTTGAGCATGAGGCTTTACTAGACTTTTAAAGCGCTTGCCAAAATCATAGAATTCCTTTAGTCCCATGCAGTCCTTACTAAGAATTATTAATAGAATTCGTTTAATTCAGTCTTGGAGATTCAAAGTGGTTGAATATAAAGTGGTTCACTGTAGAGAAACGTCCTCACTCATGTGGTCCTCACCACGTTGATGGTGATTAGAAGCTTTGATCGCCATGTCTACAACAAAGTCAAAGTCAAAACCACATTTTTTAACACAAAAGACAGTAAACATATTAGACAGCATGACAGACATAACATATAAATAAAAAGTAGGGATAAAAATACAGATGTATTGAATTATCAAATTGTCATTGTCCAATGAAAACCATGTGTCTCCATTTTTGTTGATTTTGAGTTTTCTACATCATTTGAACACGTCTATGGTCCTATACATTGTGTGAAATTTTTTTGATAAATGGACAAATAGAAGTGCTCCAAAATAGCTTGGAAAATATGCATAGAAAGTAACATATGTTTTTGATCTCTGCTGTAAAGTTGCAATTTTTAAAGGACTTGTTTTTCATTGGACAGTGACGATATACAGTTATACATTGTTACAGTGGTGGTATTGTTTCACATTTAACAGGAAGTAAACAGGACAGTAGTGAACTTTTATTAAGTGCTCAGTGCTAGATGGAATTATTGCACAAGCATTAGCGTGGAAGATAAATAAATAAACATTATACTGTGTTTAGTCAAGAGTGACACAGTGTTGTAGTGGTTAGTACGGTGGTGAAGTGGTTAGTAAGGTGGTGTAGTGGTTAGTACGGTGGTGTAGTGGTTAGTACAGTAGTGTAGTGGTTAGTATGGTGGTATAGTGGTTAGTAAGGTGGTGTAGTGGTTAGTACGGTGGTATAGTGGTTAGTATGGTGGTGTAGTGGTTAGTAAGGTGGTGTAGTGGTTAGTAAGGTGGTATAGTGGTTAGTACGGTGGTGTAGTGGTTAGTACGGTGGTGTAGTGGTTAGTACGGTGGTGTAGTGGTTAGTATGGTGGTGTAGTGGTTAGTAAGGTGGTATAGTGGTTAGTATGGTGGTGTAGTGGTTAGTAAGGTGGTGTAGTGGTTAGTATGGTGGTATAGTGGTTAGTATGGTGGTGTAGTGGTTAGTACGGTGGTGTAGTGGTTAGTATGGTGGTGTAGTGGTTAGTATGGTGGTGTAGTGGTTAGTAAGGTGGTGTAGTGGTTAGTACGGTGGTGTAGTGGTTAGTACGGTGGTGTAGTGATTAGTAAGGTGGTGTAGTGGTTAGTACGGTGGTGTAGTGGTTAGTACGGTGGTGTAGTGGTTAGTATGGTGGTGTAGTGGTTAGTATGGTGGTATAGTGGTTAGTATGGTGGTGTAGTGGTTAGTATGGTGGTGTAGTGGTTAGTACGGTGGTGTAGTGGTTAGTACGGTGGTGTAGTGGTTAGTACGGTGGTGTAGTGGTTAGTATGGTGGTGTAGTGGTTAGTACGGTGGTGTAGTGGTTAGTAAGGTGGTGTAGTGGTTAGTACGGTGGTGTAGTGGTTAGTATGGTGGTGTAGTGGTTAGTACGGTGGTGTAGTGGTTAGTAAGGTGGTGTAGTTGTTAGTACGGTGGTGTAGTGGTTAGTACGGTGGTGTAGTGGTTAGTACGGTGGTGTAGTGGTTAGTAAGGTGGTGTAGTGGTTAGTACGGTGGTGTAGTGGTTAGTACGGTGGTGTAGTGGTTAGTATGGTGGTGTAATGGTTAGTACGGTGGTGTAGTGGTTAGTACGGTGGTGTAGTGGTTAGTACGGTGGTGTAGTGGTTCGTAAGGTGGTGTAGTGGTTAGTAAGGTGGTATAGTGGTTAGTACGGTGGTGTAGTGGTTAGTACGGTGGTGTAGTGGTTAGTATGGTGGTGTAATGGTTAGTACGGTGGTGTAGTGGTTAGTATGGTGGTGTAGTGGTTAGTACGGTGGTGTAGTGGTTAGTACGGTGGTGTAGTGGTTCGTAAGGTGGTGTAGTGGTTAGTAAGGTGGTATAGTGGTTAGTACGGTGGTCTGGTGGTTAGTATGGTAGTGTAGTGGTTAGTATGGTGGTGTAATGGTTAATACGGTGGTGTAGTGGTTAGTACGGTGGTGTAGTGGTTAGTATGGTGGTGTAATGGTTAGTACGGTGGTGTAGTGGTTAGTATGGTGGTGTAGTTGTTAGTACGGTGGTGTAGTGGTTAGTATGGTGGTGTAGTGGTTAGTATGGTGGTGTAGTGGTTAGCACGGTGGTGTAGTGGTTAGTATGGTGGTGTAGTGGTTAGTACAGTGGTGTAGTGGTTAGTATGGTGGTGTAGTGGTTAGTTTCCTCCCACAGTCCAAACACATGCATGTTAGGTTAATGGGTCACTCTATATTGCGTGTGTGTGTGAGTGAATGTGAGCGGACTGTCCATGGTGTACCCTGCCTTCGCCCGATGAAGATGGGTGACCCTGAGCTGCGGGATAAAGCAGAAGATAATGGATGGATGGATGAATGTGTTTAGTCAGTGTTTGTGTGTGTGTAGCAGTCCTGATAGTCTGGTGTGTTGTATATTGTGGAGAGTGTGGTGTAGAACAGTCCTGAAAGGCCAGCGTGCTGTGTGTGCTGTTAGTTGGAGTTTGATAGTCTGATGGCTTGTAGGACAAAGCTCTTGTTGAATCTTGACTCGTGACTTACCTAACATGTGATCACAGAGGGCCAACATCCAGCACAGATCAGTGAATTCTCTTCTCAGACGTGCCCACTAAACCTGGCACCACACCGTGCTGGACACTGGCCCTTCCACAACCAAAGTTGTGCACCCCAGACTGTTCTCAGTCCAGCAGTGACACTGAGGTGTTTAAACACTCCAGCAGCACTGCTGTGTCTGATCCACTCATACCAGCACCATGTCGGTGTCACTGCAGTGCTGAGAATGACCCGCTTCCCTAATAGTACCTGCTCTTTGGTGGTCCTGTGGGGGTCCTGACCATTTAAGAACATGGTAAAAGAGGATAAACAATGTATGCAGCAAATCTCCCTCAATATGTTACATTCAGTAAATACTGAATTGTTGTTTTCACTATCAACAAAATATTTGTATGCCATAATATCTGATTTTAATAATGCTTAATAACATCTACCACTTTTTAGTTACGGCTGATGCTGCAAACCACTGATTGAGAGACATTAAATGCCACCACAAAGCAGCATTTCACATCAAACCACTCAGAATTTGGGTGGAATTCCCCTTTAAAGCTTACACTGGGAGGGCATAAATCAAAGGATTATTTAAACCACAGCGTCAATGAACTTGCGGTTTGTCACGTTATCATCTGTTTATATTTCACTCGCAGAAAGTGGGACAGTGTGCCCAGGTTGCACAATCACTCTTAAAGATCCAGTGCAATGTTTTATTTAGTGCGGAGTGAATTTGGTTTAGTCTGCTTTGATGCCTTTAATTGATTACATTGTTTCTGCATTAATAAAATATCCATTCCGGTCCAACTTTACTTTCACACCCTGTGGGAGACCCTCATTTACAAAGTAACCGAGCATTAAAATTTTAAAAGGGATTGAAAATAAATTAAAATAAATTTTAATATGAGTGCTTAAAATATAAAATAAACAATATGAACAGAATAATAAAATTAATAAAGATAAACCGAAAAACAAATAAAAACTGAATAAAAAACTAAAACCAACAATAAGAAAAAATAGTAGTAAAATTCAGAATAGTAAAAGAAATAATACTAAAAATAATAATAGTAGTAATAATGATTATTAAAGTAATAAAAATCAAGATGAAAGAATGATGAAAGAAAATTAAAAGAAAGTTAAAAAATCATAAAACTGTTAACTAAAATTAAATGAAACACTGGCAGGTCGTGCGGAGGTGGTTAAGAATTAAGAGTGTAAAATCTCCGTGAGGCCAGTGAGCTGAGCTTTAGTGTTTCATGTTGTGATATATTGCAGTCAATTCCAGTTCCAGTAAACTGAGAGGCAGAATTGTGTCGGGGTTGTAATTATTGTATCAATTAATACAATAGTGAAATTTCCCAATATTATAATAATTCCCATATTTCGCAATATGGCCAAAGGTTTGTTAATCCTAGTTATTCCTAGTTATTGAGTCCAGGTGTTTGAGCCTCACCCATTGTTACAGTCGTATGCATTTTCTGTAGACTAGCATTGGTGATAGCAGAGCTCAGTAACTGGCATTTTCATTGGATGCTGTTGTTGTGAAATGAAACATGTCAGCCATACAGCGTTAGACCATGCAGAATGTCCTCTGAGTGCTGTAGCACATAAAAATCACCTTCTTCTGTTCCACACAGCCTCTTCAAGCAACAAGGACTCAGAGTGTGGCGAAGCGAGACGCAAGCCTAAGATCTCTATGTGTGATGCCAATGGTGGGCTGGATTGGTGTAAAGCGTGCTGGACTCGTGATAAAGAGTTCTCTAGAACAGGGGGGTGTTTTCACAAAGCACATGAGCCAAGAGCCCTTTGAAAATACACATTCAGAGTACTGTATGAAGTTCAGTAACGAGAGAAATGTAGGATATGCCCCAGCCAACATGTTCATGTGTAACCCATATGGGTTTTATCTGGGCTGGATGGGTTTTACGTGGGCTTGTGGATGGGCTTTTTAATTGGTGATACATGGGCCCTAGTTGGGTTATAACTTTAGGCCCCAGTAGAGCTACAGTCATGGGTCCCAGTTAGGCCAGTTTGCTGTCTCACATTGTTTGCTGGTTTTCCAGCCAAAACACATCCACTTCAACTCAGGAAGAGTTTGGTAGTTAGCTGATTAGTTGGATCATGTGTTATTCAACACCAGGGTTGGGAACCACTGGGTTAGGCCATGCAATCACATTGCCACTGTATAGGAAGGAACATATCACTCCCGTACTGGCTTCACTTCATTGGCTCCCAGTGGCTTTTAGAATACAGTTCAAAATCCTGCTTTTAGTGTACAAGTCTCTTAACGGGTTAGCCCCCAATTATCTAACGGAACTGCTTGAACCCTATGTTTCAGCACGGTCCCTAAGATCTGCGAATCAGCTTCAGCTGGTTGTCCCCAAATCAAGGCTGAAGCGGAGGGGGGACCGAGCATTTGTAGTAGCCGCCCCGAAACTCTAGAACGAGTTACCACTGCAGATTCGATTGGCACCTACTCTGTCAAGTTTTAAATCTAGGCTTAAAGCTCATTATTATTCTATGGCTTTTATGTAATTAATGATTTATTTGGTTGTTGTTTTTAGTCCTAGTATTGTGTATTTTAAGTTTCTTCATTTGTGCAGCACTTTGGTCAATTACCGTTGTGTTAAATGTGCTCTATAAATAAATTGACATTGACATTGACAATAGGCGTGTTTGGCTTCACTTAAAGCCGCACAGCCCCATGATGACGACAGAGCTTAATCTTCATTGGTCAGAAGCTCCGCGGACACCTCTGACGTTTGACTCTTTTTATTATGAAATATATATCTCCTCTCAAACTCTTTAAAGACCTCATATTTACACTAATAATATCATGTCTAGTAGCATGACAGTTCATTTTCATGCAGTGTTCAACATATTTATTTTTCAAAATTAGTATTTCAGATCATGAAGAGGCTTAAGTGCTGTAGATTTATACTCTGTTCTTCTAAAGCGTTCTGAACTGCTCTTATGATTTATAACTGTCTTTTAAAGCACTACAACACTCTTTGGACAACTCTATTTTTCTTTCTATTCCTTCTACTTCTTTTCTTTCTTTCTACTATTTTTCTATTGCGTCTACTTCATCAGCCAGTACGAGCGCAAACACCGCAAGAACCGCCGTTGTTCACGTAGGCTGCAGATGGCTAACCCTAACCCTAACCCTAGACTGTCCAAGTTGAGGCTCTTTTCTAACCTCCTTCTTCAACTGTGTCCGGCTGCTCTTGCTGACCACCAAGGCCAGGCACAGCTGTATCTCGAACACGCCTTGTGTGTTGGGACAGTTGTGTTGTGGAGCATTCACCTTCTCCACTTTCTTGGTTGATGAGTTGTCATGTGTAATATCTCGCAGTACATTGCTATTTCTTTAGATCAGCTGTTCCCAAACCTGGTCCTGGGGAACCCCTTGCACTATAAATGTATCTGTGTTTTCCTCCCAAGATACACCCACATCGACTCAGGAAGGGCTTGTTTAGTTAGCTGTGGTGGGCGCAGAGCAAACACAAAAAGTTGCAGATCCGAGGGTCCTCCAGAACCACATTTGGGTACCATTGGTTTAGACGATGCATAATGCACTGGTACCACAAAGCAGCTCCATATCATGATGCACCCACCTTCCTACTTCAGTGTGGCCTGGGATCATACGCAAACCTGAGATCTGATTGATCTGAGAATCTGGCCATAAATGTATTCTGGCAAGCAAGACATGGCTTTGTACACTAGTCCCTCTGTTTGGGAGCAACTACTAGCACTTATTTACCGTCACAGTGGGCCCGTTCAGCCTACAGCAGCCTTAGCGCAGGGCCATCTACAAAACAATGCGGTGCCTGAGGTATTATGCCTGTGTGCATGTGCACACGTGAGTGGGTGGGTGTGCGGCGTAGAGTTAAAGGGTGCAGATCTCGGCATGTATGTTTTAGATACAGTCCAAATTAGCGCAGATAGTAAGGTTATCTCCTGTCATAGGCTTTTCTCTGAAAGTCACCCCACTACAGATAACTGAAACGATAAACCCAGTGATGTGAGGGTGAGTTGTTGGTGATAGCGCGGCCTCTTTTTTTTTTTTTGGTGACATATTGAGAAATACTTTTGTTGGATTACATACACAAAGCCATGCAGTGGAAACGAAGTGAAGCTAACGAAGTTCCAGGCACTTTTTATTCCTTACTTCACTCTGTTTCCACTCCTAATTATATGTATGATGGACATTTATTTAATAAAATACTGGTTAAACACTCTTTAAACACAGGCTTAAAGCGAGGGGCCAATCACAGGTTGGAAAACTGGAGATACATGTGCTTTTAATGACATATTCCTTTTCATTCATGCAGCTAAATGGACAACACAAGACTGTCTCTACATAGACTGCAGTGAAGGAGACAATAGTGGGAATCTGGACCACACTTACTAGTCGACCTCTTGACATATAAACAATCCGGAACAATGGAGGCTGCTGGCATCATCAAATGACGACTATGACTTTGTAAAATATCATTAAGCCTTATTTCTTAAGAAACAAGCTGTAGGCAGGGCAAGGAGGGGGACTCCTTGAGAAACTTGGGGCTGGAGTTCTGGGTGGCTTCTGCTGCTAGGTTTTGAAGCCAGACCCCCTTTTGCCAAGGGAAGAGTGAGTGTGATTTTGGAAGAGATGGAGGAGCTGGGGAGGTGGTGGGAAAGACTAGGTGAGGGCAGAGGAGTGGTTTATATAGAGCGTGTAATGATGGAAAAGAGTTTTGGTGTGGTCCTTCTCCCAAACTTAAGTTATTTCATAACTTCATTTGCTTGTGGTTGTAAAAACAAAAAAATATGTTTTTCATATTCTTAGATCTGTTAGTCCTGTATACTGGTCATCCTGTTGGTGTCAGAGATTTAAGCCCTCAGACAGAGATGAAGGTGCTCTAGAAAGGTGAAGGCTCCAAAGAAACCCCTATGCATTGTGGTGCATTAGCCTGTAAGTGGTGTACATTGGTCGCCTACTATTTTTATGGTGCACTGTGGGTAACAATATGGTGAACTATATAGGGAATCCAATTGTCCACTGAGAATTCGGACAACACTACACAATGGCCAACACCCTGAATAGATTTCAGACATTTCAAATTTTTGTAATTAGTGAGTATTTTTTATTGGTGAATTATTTCATTTGTTTCCGGAAGTCTGCTAAACAGCTCCGCAGTGTGGACGAATCAAAACAAGTGATAAAAATAACAGGTAGCAAAGGTGCCAGAGCAGGGTGAGGATGGGGTGGAGTCGTAGATATTTATAGAGAACTAGATTGCTAATGACGTCACTGCATACACAGTGAATTGAGGCCACTTGGCCACCATATTGGAATTCCCTGCCAGCCAGCCAGCCAGCCCCGGTTCTGGACTGCTTTGCTTGGAGGGGGCGGTGGCAATAAAATATAATGCATAGGCATGTTGATAGTCATATTTTTAAAGCCAGAGATATATTCAGGGCTTGATTAGTGCATGAATGATGACAGCAGATCTAATGATACTGGCTGTAATGATGAGGTAAAGAAATAAAAATGTTGTATGTGCCTTCAAACCTCTAATGATTGAAGAGTGCACTTTGCATATGTAAATTTTAAAAAGATGATCAAAGCTGACAGAAGTACCTAGACACAGGCTGAGACTATAATACTCAAAATAAGTGAGAATACTAATATGATTAGGAAATTACTATATAAGCCAATCAGAAATAAGCAAGGACACTGCACAGCAAAATGCTTTTTTTGTGATTGGTTCAAAGATAATAGCCTTTGGGGGAAAAGTTAATATCTGATAGCAAGTGACAATGTGGACGCCTGATCGCTGGACACTGAAATATTTTTTGTATAACCCTTAAAATAAAACCAACTGTGTGTTTAAGACTGATATCTATTGAAATGACCTCAGTTCTGACCTCTACTCCAATAACTCTGCCACAGGCTGCAATAACAGCACTCGTTCTCACTTCAGTGTGGCGTGAATTGACTCTACGCCAAATGGGCAGTGGCTGTGGTCTGTGATATCACAACTACACTGAACACAAGAAAGAGAAATTGACTTGCAAAAGGTGCATGAATGTATAATACAGTCAATACTACATGGGACTCAAAGTAAAAATAGCCACTGAAGCTGTATAAGTAGGGAAATGAAGCAGGAGGAGAATCTGCCAATGAAGAAGGAGGGAGAAGAGGGGAGCATCTGACCTGATTTTGAAGATGTGACTGCTGGCATGCCACTTAATCTCCTCTGCGTAAGTTGTATGTGAGCTGAGGCTGTGGTTCTAAAGGAGTTGTGACCCTCTCAGGCAAAAAGTCAATGTCAGGTTAGGCTCTAGGAACTTTCCTGAAGGATAGATGTGGATCTAAATACTTGATTTAAGTAGGCTCAGCATTAGGAGGTCACTTTGGGGGGCAATGCCCCACCAACTAGTCATTATGCTTGAGTAAACCCATTTCTGCCAGAAAGAATCAGGAGGCCTTGAAGGATACAATTGTTTAGAATTTAAAGAGTCTTTGGCTTAGGCCCTATCCTCGGTCCATGTCTTGGAATGTCAAGACCTCCACATATGCTGGGAATTCGGGACGGCAGAGGCAGAGCCCACTCTCTCACTGGGCAGAGCCAAACTGGTGGTGGTGGGGAGTAAGGAGGGGCACGTCAAAACGTCTGCACCTGACACCAGGTGGAGGGATCAGCAGGTAGAGTCATTTTTAGACTTGTGTAGCCAGCTATGGGTGGGAGTATTGAATAAATGAATGACATAGCATTAGAATGACATAGCATTTACACTGAAGGAAAATCACATCACTGCTTTTTTTATTCTTTGGTTAAACAGCCCTCCCTGGCAGAGTAGGCAGAGTGAAACCTTGCCTGTGACCTAACAAACATCAATATCAGAATTATGCAATACAACATTGAAATAAACTGGCCAATTTTAAGCAAGTGCTGTGAACTAATGAAAAAATGCATGTTTTTGGCCACAATCATCAAAGGTATGTTTGAAGTTTTGGGGTTTGGTGTCAACCAGTAGCATAGAAAGCTGTGCACCGCACTGTTGGGGCAGCCAAGAAACTGAAGCTGAAGAAAGACTTGTTCATATAACATGATAATGATCCTAAACACACCTCAAAATCCCCCATGAGCTACTTCAAGAAATGCAAAATGCAAATCCTTATAGACCCCTGACTTAAACATCATCATCCATTGGTAGATTTTGAGCATGCCGTACAAGCAAAACGTCCATAAATGTTGCAGAACTAGAAGCATTGTGCAAGGAAGTGTGGGTAAAATAAATTATAGACACAGATAACACATACTGACACACCATGTCAGTGTCACTGCAGTGCTGGGAATGATCCTCCACCCATATAATACCTTCTCTGTGGTGGTCCTGTGATTTAATGTTATGACTGATCTGTAAAGTAGATCCTTGTATTTCTACACTGATGTAACACAATATCTGCAGAACCGCTGGTCAGCTTCAGCTCCTGTAAGATGAAGTGAACCCCCCCTGTGTTGTTGTATTGTTTGTATGGGATGAACCCAGTTTGTGCATTGTTTAGTTGCTTTTTCAGAGTGTTCAGACTTAGTATGAAGGAAGCACTACATAAAGAAACACAAACCTTAGGAATTACTTTTATTGTCGATTCGCATCAGATTGGCGTAAGTTCAGAATGCCTATTGCTTGAGTTCCCAGAGTTTCTGTTAAAGTCTTTACAAAGTCATTCAACTCATCAACTCAACTCTTACTCTTTTTTTAAGTTTTACCATCAGGTGATTTTAGCTGTCATAGTCAACGTCAGTCAGTCTGGAAATATCTCACTGTCTTAAGACGGTTTTATATTAGATAGCATCCTATCAAGTCATTAGGTCTCAAAGTGCCTGTTGAGTCTATAACGTAAGGTTGGCGAGTGAACAAAATCAGCCCATAAGATAATATTAACCAAATTGATGGTCAGCATTAAATGTGAATGTCTCTCTCTTACTTACACATCCAGAGTTTTGTGAAAAATCCTGTGGAAAAAAACACACCAGTGTAGACCACCATAGGTTGTGTTATGGATGCTGTTATGCTACTCAGCAGCAATGGAAGTTAACTTGCTGGTCAACATCAAAACCAGCATGTGTTGTGTTTTACACTACTACCAGACCTGCCATACCTATTTAAACTAGCACCAGACCACCACTCTACTCACTTGAACTAGCACCAGACCAGAACAAGCACCAGACCAGCACTATGCCCGCTTAAACTAGCACCAGACCACCACTCTACTCACTTGAACTAGCACCAGACCAGAACAAGCACCAGACCAGCACTTTGCCCGCTTAAACTAGCACCAGATCAGCGATATACCCACTTAAACTAGCACCAGGCCAGCGTTTTACCCACTTAAACTATCACCAGACCAGCGGTATACCTGCTTAAACTAGCACCAGACCAGTGCTATAGCTGCTTAAACTAGCACCAGACCAGTGCTATAGCTGCTTAAACTAGCACCAGACCAGCGCTATACCTGCTTAAACTAGCACCAGACCAGTGCTATACCTGCTTAAACTAGCACCAGGCCAGTGCTATACCTGCTTAAACTAGCACCAGACCAGCGCTATACCTGCTTAAACTATCACCAGACCAGTGCTATAGCTGCTTAAACTAGCACCAGACCAGTGCTATAGCTGCTTAAACTAGCACCAGACCAGCGCTATACCTGCTTAAACTAGCACCAGGCCAGTGCTATACCTGCTTAAACTAGCACCAGACCAGTGCTATACCTGCTTAAACTAGCACCAGACCAGCGCTATACCTGCTTAAACTAGCACCAGACCAGTGCTATACCTGCTTAAGCTAGCACCAGACCAGCGTTTTACCTGCTTAAACTAGCACCAGACCAGCACTAAACCCACTTGAACTAGCACCAGACCAGCGTTTTACCCACTTAAACTATCACCAGACCAGCGTTTTACCCACTTAAACTAGCACCATACCAGTGTTTTACCCACTTAAACTAGCACCAGACCAGCGCTATACCTGCTTAAACTAGCACCAGACCAGCGCTATAGCTGCTTAAACTAGCACCAGACCAGCGCTATACCTGCTTAAACTAGCACCAGACCAGCGCTATACCTGCTTAAACTAGCACCAGACCAGTGCTATACCTGCTTAAACTAGCACCAGACCAGTGCTATACCTGCTTAAACTAGCACCAGACCAGTGCTATAGCTACTTAAACTAGCACCAGACCAGCGCTATACCTGCTTAAACTAGCACCAGACCAGTGCTATAGCTGCTTAAACTAGCACCAGACCAGCGCTATACCTGCTTAAACTAGCACCAGACCAGTGTTATACCTGCTTAAGCTAGCACCAGATCAGCTTTTTACCCACTTAAACTATCACCAGACCAGCGTTTTACCCACTTAAACTAGCACCAGACCAGCTTTTTACCCACTTAAACTATCACCAGACCAGCGTTTTACCCACTTAAACTAGCACCAGACCAGCGTTTTACCCACTTAAACTAGCACCAGACCAGCGCTATACCTGCTTAAACTAGCACCAGACCAGTGCTATACCTGCTTAAACTAGCACCAGACCAGTGCTATACCTGCTTAAGCTAGCACCAGATCAGTGCTATACCTGCTTAAACTAGCACCAGACCAGTGCTATATCTGCTTAAGCTAGTACCAGACCAGTGCTATAGCTGCTTAAACTAGCACCAGACCAGCACTATACCCACTTAAACTAGCACAAGACCAGCACTAAACCCACTTAAACTAGCACCAGACCAGTGCTATATCTGCTTAAACTAGCACCAGACCAGTGCTATACCTGCTTAAGCTAGCACCAGACCAGCACTAAACCCACTTAAACTAGCACCAGACCACTTCTATATCTGCTTAAACTAGCACCAGACCAGTGCTATACCCACTTAAACTAGCACCAGACCAGTGCTATACCCACTTAAACTAGCACCAGACCAGTTCTATACCTGCTTAAACTAACACCAGACCAGTGCTATACCTGCTTAAACTAGCACCAGACCAGCGCTATACCTGCTTAAACTAGCACCAGACCAGCGCTATACCTGCTTAAACTAGCACCAGACCAGTGCTATATCTGCTTAAGCTAGTACCAGACCAGTGCTATACCTGCTTAAACTAGCACCAGATCAGCGCTATACCAACTTAAACTAGCACCAGACCAGTGCTATACCAACTTAAACTAGCACCAGACCAGTGCTATACCTGCTTAAACTAACACCAGACCAGTGCTATACCAACTTAAACTAGCACCAGATCAGCGCTATACCAACTTAAACTAGCACCAGACCAGCACTAAACCCACTTGAACTAGCACCAGACCAGCGCTATACCAACTTAAACTAGCACCAGATCAGCGCTATACCAACTTAAACTAGCACCAGACCAGCACTAAACCCACTTGAACTAGCACCAGACCAGCGCTATACCAACTTAAACTAGCACCAGACCAGCACTAAACCCACTTAAACTACCACCAGACCAGCACTAAACCCACTTGAACTAGCACCAGACCAGCACTATACCCACTTAAACTACCACCAGACCAGCACTAAACCCACTTGAACTAGCACCAGACCAGCACTATACCCACTTAAACTACCACCAGACCAGTGCTATAACCACTTAAACTACCACCAGACCAGCACTAAACCCACTTGAACTAGCACCAGACCAGTAATATACCCACTTAAACTAGCACCAGACCAGCACTAAACCCACTTGAACTAGCACCAGACCAGCGCTAGCCTGGATCATTGCGTTCACTCTGCAGATCCTCCCTTATGTGCCCTCCAGCAGCTGTAGGATGCACTGCAGTCTGTGTGGCTCCAGATACCTGTGACCACCTCCCAGGACCTTATTGAGTCTACAAATTTTTATTCCAATTCATTTTTCTCTGTTTCTATTGGCCCATCCATCATTAACGCAAAAGGCGATGTAAAATGCCAAATTTTGAAAATCCAAATTTTTATATTGTTATTTTCTGTGAAATTCCATCATTTCGTTAGCAAAGATTGGAGATATCACTCTGTGTGCATGACTTGCTGGTGTTTATTGGTCTCGTTAACAGGCTAGTCAAATACGTAGCTCATTCTCTCACAGATACTAATGAATAACATTCTGGTCATGGCTCAGTAAGCGCTTCCTCGCGGCCTCTGTTAACGGCCCGCACTCCTCACTGTGCTAAAAATAATGCCTCCCCTTTCTGCCCCTGAATTTGCTCAAGCCAAGACCTGCCTACTGTGAGCGTGAGTGACCCACTTTGTGTTGTTTGTCTGCTTTAATCGTAGGAATAAAGCAAAGATTTGAGAATCTCACAGTTTTATTACCGGCTTGAACATGTGACCTCAGCACCGGGTGCAGGATTACATTGGGCGAGTGTATGCGTTTGTATGGGTGCGCTTCAGGGCTGGGACTGGAAGTGATCTGTTGCCATGCAGAAATGGAAATGCTGATCTAATTCCACAGGCAGCTGCCAGAGAGGTGATCAGAGCAGCAAGTTACCAAGGAGTATGAAGTACTGTTCTAGAAAACTGTTCCATGATTCCCCACATTGAGCCTATCGCCACTGTCCAAAGAAAAGCAGGTATCTCAAAAATGGCAACTTTACAGGAGAGGCCAAAAACTTTCTTCACTTTTGATGTAAGTAAATGGAACCAGATATATTCCAAGCTATTTTGGAGCATTTCTATTGGTCCAGTCACTATGAAATACTTATACAGTGTAAACTATAGCTTTCTTGTTCAAATGATGTAGAAATCCAAAAACTGAGAAAAATTCGTTGGACAGCCATAGTATATTGGACAACTATAGATGTTTTACACTGTGTTTAAGAACATGCTAACATTCTGCATTCTGAAAGCATAGGCCAAGAAAATATTCTTTGGCACCAGAAAAATGGAAGCAACATCATGTTGTACTTCTTTTGTTCTTTAAAAGAGTACCTCTACCAGCTCCCAAGGGATGTATAATGATAAAAAGAATCCTGTTGATGGTGTGAATCCATAGAAATATATATGAACTACAGTGGGGCAAAAAAGTATTTAGTCAGCCTCTGATTGTGCAAGTTCTCCTACTTAGAAAGATGAGAGAGGTCTGAAATTTCCATCATAGGTAGTACACTTCAACTACGAGAGACACAATAAGAAAACAAAATCCAAGAAACCACATTGTAGGATTTTTTAAAGAATATATTTGTTATGGTGAAAAAATAAGTATTTGGTCCCATAAACAAGCAAGATTTCTGGCTCTCATAGACCTGTAACAACTTCTTTAAGAAGCTTTTCTGTCCTCCACTCGTTTAATGGCACCTGTTTGACAATGCTATCTGTATAATAGACACTTGTCCACAGTCAAACTCCAAACTCAACCATGGCCAGGACCAAAGAGCTGTCGGAGGACACCAGGATGAAAATTGTAGACCTCCATCAGGCTGGGAAGAGTGTATCTACAATGGGCAAGAATGTTGGTGTGAATAAATGGAACAAATACAAGACCATTGATAATCTCCCTCGATCTTGGGCCCCATGCAAGATCACATCCCGTGGGGTCAAAATGGTCATGAGAAGGGTGAGCACAAGTCTCAGAGCTACACGGAGGGACCTGATGAATGACCTGCAGATAGCTGGGACCAAAGTAACAAAGGCTACCATCAGTAACACACTACATGCCAAGAGGGACTCAAATCCTGCATTGCCAGGCGTGTCCCCCTGCTCAAGCCAGTACATGTCCAGGCACGTCTGAAGTTTGCCAGAGAGCATATGAATGATCCAGAAGAGGACTAGGAGAATATCATGTGGTCAGATGAAACTAAAATACAACTTTTTGGTAAAAACTCATCTCGTGGTGTTTAGCGGAAGAAGAATGCTGAGTTACATTGCAAGAACACCACACCTACTGTGAAGCATGAGGGTGGAAACATGATGCTTTGGGGCTGTTTTTCTGCAAAGGAGACAGGACAACTGATCCATGTTAAGGGAAGAATCAACGGGGCCATGCCTCAGGAGATTTTAAGCCAAAACCTCCTTCCATCAGTGACAGCATTGAAGATGGAACGTAGGTGGATCTTCCAGCATGACAATGATCCCAAACACACCACTCGGGCAACGAAGGAGTGGCTCCGTAAAAAGCATTTCAAGGTCCTGGAGTGGCCTAGCCAGTCCGTGTTGAAAGTCCGTGTTGTCCAGTGACAGCCCCAAAACATCACTGCTCTAGAGGAGATCTGTATGGAGGAATGGGCCAAGATACCAGCTACATTGTGTGCAAACCTGGTGGAGACTTGCAGAAAACGTTGTGTCAATGCCAACAATGGTTATGTTACAAAGTATTGAGTTAAACTTTTGTTACTGACCAAATACTTATTTTCCAACAAATAAATTCTTTAAAAGTGCTACAATGGGATTTCCTGGATTTTGTTTTCTCATTGTGTTTCTCATAGTTGAAGTGTATTATGGAAATGTCAGAGCCCTCTCATCTTTCTAAGTAGGCGAACTCACACAATCAGTGGCTGACCAAATGCCCCACTGTATATAGATAGATAGATAGATAGATAGATAGATAGATAGATAGATAGATAGATAGATAGATAGATTAAGTGTTAAATAGTGTCCAGGAGTGCAAATGTACAGGATGTACAGCAAAGTGTCAAATAGTGTCCAGGAGTGCAGATGTCCAGTAAAGTGTCGATAGTGTCTATGTCTACTGGGAGGAGTTGAAGAGTCTGATGGCTCTCGGGACAAAGGATCTCCTGAGTCTGTCTGTAGAGCAGCTCTGTGACAGGAACCTGCCACTGAACTTGCTCCTTTGTTCCATGATGATGGTGTGCAGTGGGTGACCATCATCATCCATGATGGAGAGCAGTGTCCTCCTCTCTGCTACCGTAGCCACAGACTCTAGCTCCACACCACCCACGGACCCCGCACGTCTGACCAGCTTGTCCAGACGCATCTCGTCTCTCTTTTTCATGCTGCCTCCCCAGCACACCACAGCATAGAAAAGACAACTGGACACCACCGTCTGATAGAACATCCGCAGGAGCTTCCTACAGATGTTAAAGGATCCCAGCTTCCTCAGAAAGTAAAGCCGGCTCTGCCCCTTTCTATACAGGGTGTCTGTGTTGGCTGACCAGTCCAATCTATCATCCATGTGCAGACCGAGATACCTGTAGGTCCTAACCATCTCCACATCAACCCCCTCAATAGAGACAGGCTGTGTGAGTGGCCTGGCCCTGCGGAAGTCCACCACCATCTCCTATATGAAGAACCATCTATATATGGAGAACCAACGTTTAATATATATATGTATATACATACAGTGCTGTGAAAAAGCTATCCCAAACAACCTGGCCCTGTGTGAAGAAGTAATTGCCCCCTAAGCCTGATAATTGGTTGTGCCACCCTTGGCGGCAACAACTGCAATCAAGTGTTTACGATAACTGGCAATGAGTCTTTAACATGGAGGAATTTTTAAAAGTATCTTTTAATACTTTTAATTCAGATACACAGCCTGTTTAAGGTCATGCCACAGCATCTCAATCCGGGTTAAGTCTGGACTTCGACTAGGCCACTCCAAAACCTTCATTTTGTTTTTTTTCAGCCATTCAGAGGTGGATCTGCTGGTGTCGTCCAGGTCCTGAAGCAACAAAGCAGCCCCAGACCATCACACTACCATCATCACTATGTTTGACTGTCGGTATGATGTGTTAGTTTTACTCCAGATGAAACAGGACACACGCCTTCCAAAGAGTTTCACTTTTGTCTCGTTGGTCCATGGAATATTTCCCAAAAGTCTCTGGGATTATTAAGAGGTTTTTTGGCAAATGTGAGACGGACCTTAGTGTTTTTTTGGTCAGCAGTGGTTTTTGCCTCGGAACTCTCCCATGGATGCCATTTTTGCCCAGTCTCTCTTTCCTATTGTTGAATCATGAGAACTGACCTTAACTGAGACAAGTGAGGCCTGCAGTGCTTTAGATGTTGTTCTAGGTTCTTTTCTGACCCCCTGCATAAGTCGTTGATGCACTAATTTTGGTAGGCTGGTCACTCCTGGGAAGGTTCACCACTGTTCCATGTTTTCTTCATTGGTGAATAACAGCTATCACTATAGTTTGCTGGAGTTCCAAAGCCTTAGAAATGGCTTTGTAACCTTTTCCAGACTGATAGATGTCAATGACTTTGTTTCTCATCTGTTCTTGAATTTCTTCAGATTGGGGCAAGGGTATAGAATTAGCATGGACAAAAGTGACGTGTCCCCACCAATATCCAGCGATTATTGAATTGTCCCCACCAATAATTTGATCTCCTCCCAAAAAACCCTGATCGGTCAATGTCTCAAGACGGCCAGTATGATTTGCTGTACCTTTCCCTGCTGTCACCTGAGGCTCTGTAGCTACGTTTGGTTATTAGCAGCACCAAAACTGGAAGGAAAGCTTTCCAGTCATGAGACTCACTGTACAAGACTCAGCGTGGGAGACACATGTGTCTCAAAAGCGAGGGAGGATGCCAGCGAAAAAAAAAAGAAGGTGGACATATTTTTCAAAGAAACGTGTCCATCGTTATAATGATGCTAGGCTTTGGCGCACAGCATACAGCAGGCTAAAATCGTCTGTAGTTATGAAGAACATAGTTTGGAAATTAACGGCACAACAATTTAACGTTATATAATTCATGAATCACACTATGAATTGTTATTCAGAATAGTTTAGAACCATGTAGAATAGCATATGTAGTATCAGTGTTTTATCATTTTATCACAGAGTACAGAGAAAACAACAAACAAAAACAGCAATGGGGTGGGGATTGCGGAGACTGGTTCTATTCAAGTGATTTCTTGGTTCTACAGCTCTGACAGTAATCAGGCCTGGGTGGTGCTAGTGGAATTGGACTCAGCTTTCCAAGAAATGTGCTTAATTACAGTTAATTTACGGGGGGGCGGTTACTTTTTCACATGGGACCAGGTTGGTTTGGATAGCTTTTTTTTCTCTTAATAAATGAAATAATCATTTAAAAACTACCTTTTGTATTTACTCAGGTTATCTTTGTTTGTCATTCTCCAATCTGAAGACCCCATGGATGATGTAAAGAACACTTAAATCATGCAAAGGGGTCTTTGAGTGTTCATGGTGCTATACAGACCCATTTTCTTTGCAGCAGCAAATCTGGGTTTCTGATAACAAAGTTTAAACAGTACCACCATTAAAAGAAGAAGAACAACAACTATGTTATATAACAGTCCATCATTAAACATTCTTATGCAAGACGTCAAACATATTTTTAGGTTTTCCTTATGGTAGCAAACTTAGAAGTTGTAGACTTTAGTTGTGCACTTCGGCCTAAGTTTTGTTGTTTCTGGTGAAACTCCAAGGTAAGGACTTGGTGGACCTCCAAAATAAGGGCAGAGCTGAGTGACTTTGCTCTTGTTATGTAAGAGGTTAGACGTGCTGGCTATCAGGTGACACTGCGACTGGCTCTGCACTTCAGCTAAACATTCTTCTTCTCCGTTTCTCCAATGGGGGATGCACTGCTCTAAGCCAATGACTGTATATATGAGTCATTGGATATACGTCATCAGAGACTGAGATGTTGACTTGGTAATAGTCAGCTGAGCAAATGAATTTAAATTAATTTATAAAATATTTAAATCACTTATTTTTCATGTGTCGTGAACAAAGCAAAAAGCATTAGGAAATTACTCAGAAGTCTCAACAACCACCACCATCCAGTTTCATCCAAGGAACTCTGCAAAGATTTTTTTCCACCCCCTCCGAAGTTCAGTCTTAGAAGTTGGTTGGTTTGTCTGCTTCTCATTATCAAACACAACACTTTGAGTGATGTTTAGGTCTGGACTCTGGGCTGGTGGGTCCATAGGACAACATTAGCAATAAGTTAATGTCACGCCAAATGTCATGAAAGAACACATTAAGTGATGCTGGGATCTAGACTCTGGGAGGGTCGGTCCGTTGTTCTGAGAACACCAGCAGCTTCTCTGTTTGGTATGTAAATTGTGATCTTCTCAGCAAGTCATGTAAAATTTGTTTCTAGAGTATGTTTAAAATCGTAGCGAGCTTGGGGTCCTTATTTTGCTGTTGAATGAATTTATTTCCAATCAAACGTTTTTCAGAGGGTGCACTTCAACCACATCCAAATCGCCAACTTCCCAAATAGCTAAAGAACCTTGGCCATGTTCTGGCTCACACTTATTACTTTCATCCAGCCCACATACCACCATAGAATGACGCCGATGACTTCAACCGGATATGAGTACCAGAACTCTGCCACAACCTAACCCAAATGAAACCATATCTCAGATATGATGTGGACCAGAACAACTCAGCTACAACTTAACCTTCATTTGGGCCACCATCAGCTCACATGCAGGTCTGCCAGTGCCGACAGTGGGCCAGCAGTGCCATATCTCTGCAAGATGTGGCCCACAATCCAGAGGTTGTTGTTTCTTTGATTGCTTCAGTGGAATTTATTCCTCTCTCTGCTACATCCAAAGAACATATAAAAACATTCTATTAAAACTTTATATCTTAGGTGTCCAGTTTGGGTACCTTACAGTGTGCTGGCAAAATATATCCAGGCCATTTTTATACAGTAATTCTGTTAAACTACAGTACAAACCTTGTAACCTACATTTTTGTCATCTTTCAGTTTCTGACATCATTTGACTTTGGCAGCTGATATGGTGTCACATTTGACTCTGATCTGAATGTTCACACTTAAAAAAGATTGTTATTTAATGGGTTCTTTAGTAAACAATATGGTTCTACATAGAGCCATGAAGACTTAAAGACATGACTAAAAGGTTTCCCACATAATGAAAGGGTTATTTGGAAACGTGATGAGTGTGTTGTGGGTGGTTTAATATATTAGGGTTGTAAGAAAATATCGAAATATTGAACATTGTGATATTATGTTTAGTGATACTGTATGTATTCTCACAAATACGGTATTGATTGTTAATAAACAGTTTACATGCTGTTGGCAATGTGGTAATGCACTTTCAGCTCCACTCCAACATAAGCAAGCGGAACAAGGGCGCAACGCTATTGTAAGCATTGGCAAACCTGATCATATATATATATAGTGGTGTGTTTTAATAGTAGTATTTAAAAAATTGCAATATATTACATATACACATCCCTATAATATATGGCCCCATAAAGTTTTCTGATATTTCTACAAGCTTGGCATCGTAACTATAGTGGAACCCTTTATGGTACTATAGAGAACCCTTTTTAAAAATGTTTCTAGATAGTTTATATCATTTTAAAATTAACAGAAATGCTCCAAAAGAGCTTGGACAAAATTCCATTGACTTACATTACACGTAAATTAGGTTTTTGGCCTCTCCTGTAAAGTTGCCATTTCGGGGTTGCTTGTTTTTAATGATAATAGACAGACATTTTCAAACATTTAATTTTACTTATTTATTAATTTTATTAATTGTGGAGGACTTTGGACAAAGTCACAATGAAGCATTCATTTTGTCTCTCTTTAGCCATTGCAGTGTCTTGCTTTTCTATTTTGGACTATTGTCTTCATCCATAACCTGTTTTTTGTTTTAGCTTTAGGTTCTCTTGTTAAGAATTCCCTGATACAGACAGAATTGATGGTTGCTTCAATAACAGCAAGTTATCCAGTTCCAGAGGCAGCCAGACATCCACATACCTTCATACCACCACCGCTATGTTTCACTGTTTGTATGACATTTCATAATATTGGAGTGTTTAACTTACTTTCCAGCAGATAAAAATAATTTATTGTTAAAGTTCATACACAGATGACTGATCAAGTCCACAGAATATTATGCTGGAATGATTAAAGACTGTACATGTGTTTTTTTGAAGATGTTAGGTGAGAATACTTGCTGCTCTTCCATGTCAGCTTACTATGTAACTGGAGCTGGACCATGCCCCGATTACCTCTACCACCTATATATACACCCCCATTCTCACTCCATTCCTGTGTTGGACAACATCGCACCCACCACCTCTCCATCTGCAGCCTGTGTTTCATTCTTATCCCAAAAAAACAGGGGGCACCGTTCATGCACAAGCACCAAAACCACCCAGAACACCAGCCCAAGCCTTCTCAGTTCGGCTAATTTCTGAACATGGTCCATGCGACAGCCGAGGCGTGAGCATTGATCTTAACTAAGGCTAGAGAAACCTGCTGTTCTTTAGAGGTTCTCCTGAAACGTTTGGTGACCTTTTTGGAAGATTGGTCTCTGTGTCCTTGTGGAAAGTTTAGAGAAGAACAATCAATTGTTTCGTGGGTTCTCAATTTGTAGGTAATGGCATTTAAGCTTCTGGCTTCTTTAAAGGAAATAAAGACTTTAAAAAGATCTTCAATGCTGGTCACGTAATTATGACAATAACAAAGTAGACGCATCAGAAGAACAAATCTATTTTAGGGTGTGTATTTCAGGTTTGTTGTGGAAGAAGGGGGCCCTAATTGCCCTATAATCCTGCAAAGTTTAAAGCTGGCTGCTCATATTTTCACCAGGTTATGGCTGTGGGAAATCATCTCAGCAAAGTATGTCTAGGGTGCGCCTAAATCGGATGCAAAATATGAGAAGTTGAGGTCCTTATCTCCAGAAAGCACTGAATGGAATTGCAAAGAGCATACCATGCTCTACTGATCTCTAAAGTCGCTTGTTGCAAAGCATTCGAACCAACGTCATGCTGAACGTAATGAAAAGAACCAATTCAGTGACGTTGGGGTCTGGACTCTGAGGTGGTCAGTCTATTGTTCTAAGAACACCATCAACTTAGTTGTTTATGTATGTGTCTGTATCTCCTTTTCTTAGTGAGGAGCTTCTTCACGGCTACATGTCGTCTTCTTGCGGTTTAGAGATTCTTGATAGCCGTTTTGACCAAATCCATATTAAATCAAAACAGAGAGCTGTGTGTGGGCGTGAGAGAGAGAGAGAGAGAGAGAGAGAGAGAGAGAGAGAGAGAGAGAGTGTTTAACCACCATGGTTTGAATGAACAAGAGTGACCTAGATTGACTTTGGAAGGGGGTGTGTGATAGTGGTCTGTGTGTGTGGGCGTCTGTGTAAACATGGTGTAATTCATGGTCACAGTAGCCCAGATTACTGAACCTCTGCCAAAGCTAACTTTAAAAGGGAGCAACATCTAGGGATATATGCATGATAGAGAGAGACAGACAGGCAGAGACAGATGAGGGGCAACACACACTGTTCTCTGCAGGAGGATGTGTTCTCTATGCAGGAGCCTGGTGTACTGGAGGAATAAATAAACAGCACTGATAGCGCTTTCTTTAAATAAATCTTTCCTCAAAATACACTGACCAGGTTAATCCAGGTGACATTCAGGACCTTTCATGTATTTCAGCTTTTGACTCTATGGTCATATTGAGAGTTGAGAGTCCCAAACTTCTGCAGGTGTGTTTGAGACCGCAGTAGCTGTTGGATGTGGGCATGCATGCTGTTCAGCTTCTACCAATAAAATGTGAACAATGTCCACCAGGGTTGTACAATGCGAGACCATAAAATAGCGGCTCATTTGGACTCGGTCTTGACTCAGTCGGAGGTAACTGGAAGGAGGTAGCTTTATTCTATCACCTACTGGCCACATATGACCCTTACTTATATATAAGGGTCTAACATGTTAACTTTCTAGCAATAATTATACAGCATAACTCTTCATTCTTCAATGTATTAGAGTTACTTAGCTATTTTAGAGTCAGTTGACTGTGGTAGAGTCATAAAAGAGGCACTTATCTGTACGTGAGTCACCTGTGCATATAAGTCATTGAGCTGGATTATATTCAGTGGGCTGTATTAAAGGTACACAGCTGTATGAGATTCACTGGGCTGTATTAGAGTTACTCTGCAGTATTAGAGTCATTCTGTCATAAAAGAGGCACTTATCTGTATGTGAGTCACCTGTACATATAAGTCATTGAGCTGTATTATAGTCCCTAGGTTGTATTAGAGGTGCACAGCTGTATGAGATTCACTGTATTAGAGTTACTTAGCCATATTTAAGTCAGTTGACTGTAGTAGAGTCACACAATTGTATTAGTCACTGAACGGTATTACAGCCACTCTGTTGTATAAGAGTGACGCAGCTGTATTAAATATACAATCCATGGGATGTATTAGATAATAAGATCTATTCTCTGCAGTATTAGAGTCACTCAGCCATTTAGGAGTCACTTGGCTGTGTTAAAGTCACTCGGCCATAAAAGAGGCACTTATCTGTACGAGAGTCACTTGTGCATATAAGTCATTGAGCTGTATTATAGTCTCTGGTCTGTATTAGAGGTGCACAGCTGTATAAGAATCACTGGGCTGTATTAGAGTTACTCTACAGTATTAGAGTCACTCGGCCATAAAAGAGGCACTTATCTGTACGAGAGTCACCTGTGCATATAAGTCATTGAGCTGTATTATAGTCCCTGGGCTATATTAGAGGTGCACAGCTGTATGAGATTCACTGGGCTGTATTAGAGTTACTCTGCAGTATTAGAGTCACTCGGCCATAAAAGAGGCACTTATCTGTACGTGAGTCACCTGTGCATATAAGTCATTGAGCTGTATGAGATTCACTGAGCTGTATTAGAGTACCTCTACAATATTAGAGTCACTCAGCCATGTTGGAGTCGCTTGGCTGGGTTAGAGTCACTGGCTTATATTAGAATTACTTGGCCATAAAAGAGGCACTTGTCTGTATGTGAGTCACCTATACATATGTCATTGAGCTGTATTATAACTCTATAATATAGTGTATTATAGAAGTACACAGCTGTATTATATACTGTGGGCTGTATTAGAGTCACTCGGCCATATAAAGGTTACCAGGCTCTATAGGATCCCTCAGCTGTATTAGAGTCACTTGGCCATATTTGAGTCACCTAGATATATAAGTGTCACTTGACTATTTCAGAGTTACTTGTCTGTGTAGGAATCACTCAGCTGTATTTTTCTAATCTATTTTATAATAAAAAAATTATAAATCAATGAATAAATAAAATGACACCATCGTTAGAAGTGATTTCAGTAGTGCAGTATGTAATGTTTCAGATGGTGCTGTTTGGGACACAGCCTTACTGTCTAACATTAATGTTATTCATTTTTCTTTGTATGGTTATTTATTTATTATTAGTATTATTATTACTATTATTAACATTTTTTGTTGTTTTGTTTTATTTATTTATTTATTTTTTTCTCTCTCTTTTTTTTGCCCTTCTTTATTGTCTGTCAGGTATTATCATTCCGATTGTGAAAATTGCCAGACATGACAGGTTAAAAAAAAAAAAATGTTTGTCTTGTCTAGTCAGGAAACCTCAACATACATTGTTTTGCCACCAAAGAAAATAATAATATTTTTTAGTTATATATGTATATAATCCTGACATTGCATGCATAATTTAAGCATTTTCTGACAACAGTAGCATGTAATATGGAGTATCTTGTTTAGTTTGTAAAGCGATTTTTATTTATGATAATGTTAAGATAATGTTATATTTTGTTTATTTATTAGTAATTTACTGGAATTCCACAAATGTTGTTCTACATCACTATACATACAGTGTTTTACTACCTTACATACAGTGGAATCAGCTTATAGGTAATAGTTTAGGGGATGGGGTTGGCTTTGATCTATATTAGCAAATGTGAGTACAGCCTACTTTGTCCTTTCCTGTACAGGTGCTCAGTGTTAGCAGTCCAGTCTAGCTTGCTGTCATGCCACAGCCCAAGGTACTTGTAGGACTCCACAGTCTCCACCTCAGCTCCCTCTATCAGAACTGGTTGTGACCTTGGTCTGGACCTACCAAAGTCAATGACCAGTTCCTTGGTCTTTGAGGTGTTGAGCTGCAGGGGGTTGCTGTGGCACCAAACAGCAAAGTCCCTCACCAGGCTCCTGTACTCCTCCTCTCGATCATCCCTGATACACCCCACAATAGCTGTGTCATCAGCAAACCTCTAAATGTGACACAGCTCAGAGTTGTAGCAGAAGTCCGCGGTGTACAGGGTGAAGAGGAGAGGTGCCAACACTGTGCCCCAATGCTGCTGATCACAGTGTCAGACGTGGTGTGTTTCAGCCTGACGTACTGCGGTCTGTCGGTGAGGTAGCTGGAAATCCATGTGACCAGGCAGGGGTCCACCTACATCCTGTTCAGTTTGTTCTGAAGCATGAGGGGCTGAATAGTGTCCAAGAAGTCCAAGAAGAGGATCCTCACAGTGCCTTTCCCCTTATCCAGGTGTGAGTGGACTCGGTGTAGCAGGTAGAGGATGGCATCTTCTACACCAACACCTGCCCGGTATGAAAACTGCAGGTAGTCCTGTGCATGTTGCACCTGTGGTCTGAGGAGACAGAGGAAGAGCCGCTCCAGAGTCTTCATCAGGTGTGATGTGAGTGCTACTGGTCGGAAGTCATTCAGCTCGCTGGGCCGGTTCTTTTTGGGCACTGGAACTATGCATGACGTCTTCCAGAGGGTAGGCACTTTCCCCAGCTGCAAGCTGAGGTTGAAGACGCGTTGAAGTGGTTCACCCAGTTCAGCAGCGCAGGTCTTCAGTAGTCGGGGACACACTTTGTCCGGACCTGCCGCTTTCCTAGGGTGAAGTTTCCTGAGTTGACCCATGACCTGATCTGCAGTAAAATATGAAGGACTTTGTGTTGGGATGGTGGTGGTGGAGAAGACTGGTCCACTTTTGTTGGTCCACTTTTTTTGTGGTTTGTTGTTAGGGTAACATCGAACATTCTTAATGGGGGAGACCACGTCTACACAGAAGTTGAGATAATCCGTCAGACAAAGTGTCATCCCCTCTATGTCCTCAGAGTATGGCAGTATATAGGATGTGGTCCCAAAAACTCAACACAGACCCCATATTTTAGTTTAGTTATTTAACTATGCAATGCTACTTCTTTCAATGTGTACTGGATATCTTACATAATGCAGCAAATGACTTGTTATAAGTAGATTTATTTAATGAAAGAGTCTTGTTTGATGTTTAATTGTTTGAATTTGAAATGAAACAAAATGATCTGCAATATTGCTTGAAGTAAGCAATTCTGTATGTGAATGAATGCATAGAAATAAGTAAACTATTATCTATTTAGCATGAAAGTTGCTGCTGAAACGAAAGAAAGCCCAGCTGCTATGTACACTGGGTCAAAATGTAATGACATATTAAATTTAATGACCCAAAATCACATTAACACGACCCAAATTTGATGACTTCTGCACAGTGCTAAAGCTACAACAGGCTGGTCTGACATTATAATGAGATGCTAATTAGAGCCTACCAGGTGCAAACACACAGGAAAGGAGCATTGACATTTGCACGGCTGTTAGAATTTTCATAGAAATCCGTGCCGTGTCCTGACATTGACCCGTATAGTGATAGAGAGGAAGTGTAACGCAGTGCACCGCGCTTTGTTCTTCAGAAGAGCGTGTTCTCTATGCAAGGCCTGCAAGGTGCCCGATGTTCCAGATGAATAAATAATAAATGGCGAGGTTTACACAATCACACATGTTGATGAGTTCATGTAAGGCTAAATTAGGCTCGTTAAAGCCAAATCCCAGTAATAAAGTCATTCAGACTGGTTTCATGTGGTCTCTATGTCTACAATGCAAATGTATCCATTTAATTTACAATCCAAGACCACCACTGAACCCACATGGGTTAATATGTGTTGCTGATTATAGTGAAACAGTGATCAGACATGACATTAAACTCCTTCAGTATCAACACTCACTGTCAGATGTATCAGCTCCACTTACCATATAGGAGCACTATGTAGTTCTAGACTTACAGACGGTAGTTCATCTGTTTTTCTCTATACATTGTTAATCTGTTCTTCAATGGTTAGGACCCACCACAGGCATTTTCAGCACTGCAGTGACACTGATGTGGTGGTGGTGTGTTTGTGTTTGTTGTGCTGGTAAGAGGGGATCAGACACAAAAGTCGACTTGACAAGCATTGATGCTAATGACTTTTGCAAGGCACTGTGTGTGTATATATATATATATATACACAGTGCCTTGCAAAAGTATTTGGCCCCCTTAACTTTTCAAACTTTTGCCACATTTCAGGCTTCAAACATAAAGATATAAAATTGTAATTTTTTGTTAAGAATCAACAACAAATGGGACACAATTGTGAAGTGGAACGAAATTTATTAGATATTTTAAACTTTTTTTAGGAATAAAAAACTGAAAATACTTTGCGTTAATACTTTGTAGCGCCACCTTTTGCTGCGATTACGGCTGCAAGTCGTTTGGGGTATGTCTCTATCAGTTTTGCACATCAAGAGACTGAAATTTTTGCCCATTCTTTCTTGCCAAACAGCTCGAGCTTAGTGAGGTTGGATGGATAACATTTGTGAACAGCAGTTTTCAGCTCTTTCCACAGATTCTCAATTGAATTCAGGTCTGGACTTTGACTTGGCCATTCTAACACCTAGATACGTTTATTTGTGAACCATTCCATTGTAGATTGTCCACTTTTCGTTTTTTTATTTTTCAAAAAAGTTAAAAATATCCAATAAATTTCATTCCACTTCTCGACTGTGTCCCACTTGTTGTTGATTCTTCACAACAACCACATTTCAGCCTTCAAACATAAAGATATGAAATTATAATATTTATATATATATATATATATATATATATATATATATATATATATATATATATATATATATATATATATATATATATATATATATATATGCTCTCCACTCAAAAGAGCTATTAATGAATTAATACAGTATCCTTTTTCAATGTCAGTATATATATATATAGCCCAATGTGCCCATTGCAAACATGTAAATATACAGTTTACTGCAAGAGCCAGTTATTACTTCATCAGAAAAAGCTGGGGGTGTGCAACAATATCACTGTAGATTCTTTTGAAAAACTGAAAAAAACGTAAATGTTGAAAACAATTCTAATTATTACAATAGGCTGAGTCTTTGGCTTTTTCAATGTCTGATATACTGACATAGAAAAAGGATAACATATTCATTAATTAATGGCTCTTTTAAGTGGAAAGTAAATAAATGGAGGGTGGTCTCTGAGAGTATTGTAATTAAAATACATCTCAAAATGTTTGATACCACCTACAATCCGTTATCTGGCCTTTCTCTGTTGATCTCTGGCACAACATTACACATCCTGGTTACAGCCTGTACTGACCCATGCTTGCCTGTCACACTATAGGCCTGCCGTGTTCTGTCCAAATATGCTCACATGCTCCTTTCCAGTTAATGAAAGGCTGGGTCTTCTGCGAACGCAGTGCTGTAGGCTTGAAATGTTCCACAGAATTATGTTCTATTGTGAATTAGTTTAGAGGCAATGATTTATTTTATGCCCCTGTAACATAAGACGCCAACATTAATGGAGGACTCTGGTCAATGAACCTGGTTTTCATGCGGATGTCAATTTGACACAGCCCACACAACATTGCTGAGGACACCCCTTCAAAGCACTTCAGAAGTATTGTCTTTCAGAAGAATAATGGGCCCAGTCACACTGTTCAGAAATAGTTTAAGGAGCTTAACGTGTTGCACTGGCCTCCAAATTCCCCATCTGTAGGGGCTTCACCTCACTTTCCAGATTAATGACCTGGTGCCAGATACCACAGGACACCTTCAGAGATCTTGTAGAGTCCATGTCTCAGTGGGACAGAGCTGTTTCGGCAGCACAAGGAGGACCATCAGCAATTTAGGCAGGTTGTCATAATAGTTTAAGCTCATTTAATGAAGAATTTGCCAAACAATTATAGTGAAAGCCAGATTTGAAAACCCTGCTGTAGCTTCTCTCCTTGGCTTTGGAGACCAGTCTGAAGCGCAATGGGTTTTTATTGAGCGCTCTCTCCAAAAGAAGGAAGTCTCAGTTGATACTGGCAAACACACAATACAACATTTATGCACTCCCTTTTCTAGGTGGGAACAGTTGACCAGCCAAACCTCGTCCCTCTGAAGCTGACCAATAGCCTGCAGAGATGGGGTGACTTTGGGGCATAACTCCAAGTTCAGGTGTCATGTTCTGCAGTGACTCAGTCATGCGCTGAAGGTTCGGAAACCAGTCTGGAAACTGAAAGGTCTTTGGTTCGATCCGCTGAACTGACAGGACTCGACTGAAGTGCCCTTGAGCATGGCACTTAACCCCTTAACCGCTCCCTGGGAGCTGATTGGGCAAGTGTGCTTACTGCCCCCTAGTGTATGTGTAGTTTTTTTGCTGCATAGATGGGTTGAATGGTCAGTGTGTTGTACTGTACTGATTTCATACAACTTCACTGTGGAAGGGTGGGCACTGTCCTGGCTTTATTTGTCTAGGTCAGTGGTCAACCCTTCTCCTGGAGCTCACCTTTTCTGCAGGGTTTAGTTCCCATAGTTACAACATACATCTAATACGCAGTCCTCCCTGATCAAAGAGTTAATGAAGAAGTTAATGAGCTGGAGCAGATGCAGCAGATTGTGGTTAGAACTATACTCCAAAGGCCTAGTCTAGATCTTCACACATTGGTGAAACTGACCTAGAAATTGGGACTGATCCAAGAAATGGTGAGGTTCTGCTTGCTTCCATTAAAGCCAACTGAATTTTTTTTGACCCTTTAGGGGAAGACTGTGTTGAACTCGCTTGTAGTTGGTATCCAGGGTTTGTAATGTGTACATACTTTTATTTAAAGCAGCCCTATTATCTGTTTATAGTAATGGATGTGACCCACACCGGCATCCTATACATGTAAGTGGCCCTGAGCCGGAATCCGAACCATGAGGCGCTTTTTTTATACCTGACATTCATGAAAGGTGGACATTCACGCTGCAGCACCAGGACTTACTTTGCAAACCTCAGCACAGTGTAGCAGCAGTGCTATCTGTATGACTGCACAGTAATTAATGCACAGCTAACCAGAATCAGTACAGGTGCAGATCCAATAAGACACAAAGTTCATGTCTGTAGAACAGACCGTTCAGAACATGGCAGCTACATCAGCAGTATGTAACAAATTCAAACACTATAATGGAATTGCCTCAATGTCCACCTTTTCCTGTGAGAATAAACTCAATGCCCTCTTGGCATACTTAATTAAGACTGGGTGTGTCTCAAAGCCTAGTGAGGGTCTACAAAGGCAGCATTTTACGTCATAGTATGCGCTCTCCCAACACAGGCTTTTCCAATTTTTAGATACCTTAAACATGCTGTCTACTGAGGAACCTTATTTTGGCCTGATTTTAAGGAAGCATTGAATGCTTCCTCAGCCGCTAAGGCAATCCCATGATGCAACGCAGGCAGAACCAGATCCTTCTTTACTTTCAATGTAAGTCAATGGAACCAGAATATTTTTTTAGATATTTTTTTTTTAGGTTTTTTAGAGCATTTCTATTGGTTCATTCATTATAAACTTTTCACGCAGTGTAAATGCTACATTAAAATGATAGAGATATATGTTTTTCTTTGGGCAGCAACGAAATGCCTGATGTTCTATTTATTTTTTTCAATTGAGGTTCACTTAGAAAATACGTGTGCTTTAATGTACCAAACCTGGCCACAATTCATTGATACATGATCATCTATTTCATCCTTTAGAATTAAACTGTTTTTGTTAAACTGCTTGTTTTTGATGAACAAGCTCTGTTGTGATTGACTGTTTGTGTGTTGTGTCCCACCCGGAAAAGCACTCAGAGCTGAAACATTGGGCAAAACGGGATGTTCCATAGTTTTGAACTGGAACTCTCCATCAAAGGTTCAGTTTTTCCAGCTGCTGAAGTTGAGCACAGTGGTGGAATAAACTGCCATGGATGCCAAACATCTCGTAGTGGAGTGGCAGACTAAAATAAGACAGCTCAACAAAAATAAAAGAGCATAGAGTGTTTATAGAGGGTCCACCTGCCTTTCTCCACCCTTAATTAACAATCTATTCTGCTAACATTCTCCTGCTAACATTAATTTTTGATAGTCAATGCCAAACTTTGCATGGTTTCATGGTGTTGTTAGCCACGCAGCGCTATGAGGTGTAGAATTAAGTTCGTAAAACTACAATATGAATGGGCGGTGCTAAATGAGTTAATGTTTGTGATGTCACAAAAACAATAAAAATGAAAAGAGGCTTCAGAGTTTCCATATATGCACTGTACAGAGTGAATGTATGTCATGAAACTTAGTATTTATGTATTAAGAATCTCTTATTTTAAAAAAGGTAGGCAAATTGGACTTTCCTTTAATTTACTTGATCTTGTATTAATACTTGGGTGAAATGTAACATTTAGTTAAAGTAATAGAGGCAGATTTTGGTTATCTACTAAGAGCTTTCATGTAAATAAATAGAAGCATGTAAAACCAAATTTTCCTTACATGTTGAGATAAAAGAGTTGGTTTTCAAATCTTCCAAGAGTGAATAAACGCAAGAAATAACTTATTTTGTTGAATTTTGAACTGAACACAAGTGAATACACCTTTACAGAGAACACACCTAAATAAATATATTTATATATATATTCAGCAAATACACTGTACTTGTGCATTAAAATATGCTGATGTGACTGGAACACTGGGTCCTCGGGTCATGAAACCAGGAGTACAGTTATGTAAAAGAAAGAGCCCAAAACATCTCCATTGTAAAGTATGGTTGTGGATATGAGGTTAGCCTGAGGCCTGGAAGTCTTGTGAGGAGACACAGCATTATGAACAATCCTGGACATTTTTTTAAAACAAAACTTGGCTGCCTCTGCTGTTTCGGCTTTGATCCAAACTATTTTTCCACATGACTATTCTGCAATAGTCGCATCAACCCCAGATATCTCCTGAGTGAATCAGCATGCTGTAACCCCTTGGGAAGCCTCCCCAACCAAAGCAACCGTGAAGTACCTTCAGAAGATGAAAGACACAGCTCAACATGCCATGTATACCATTGGCATATACTCATTGATATACATACATAGATACTGCATTGGATTCAGCCAGTCCAGCGTCTGCCATCTGGTTCTGGTCAGCTCTTCATTTTTTAGCTTAAAATATAACTTTAACTGTACGTTAAATAGACGTAACAGTGGACTTACAAATAAGAATAAATATAAATATCTATAAATCAAAATATTGTACCAGATGTGTTTTCAAACAGGGAGTATGTAAGTAAGTATCTCAATCAAAAGATTAAGTACAAAAGTATATATCGTCACTGTCCGAAGAACAAGTATCTCCAAATCAGTACCTTTGCAAGAGAGGACAAAACTTCCTTTACTTTCAATGAACCAGATTTTTTCTGTTGGTCCATTAATTATGAAATTTTCACATAACCTAAACAGCAGCGATGATATATACTTAATTATTCTTAAGTATAATTGTGTTTAGTATAACTGATAAGTGCATAAAAAGAAATCAGAGGGCATAAACACTTATAGCACACTTGAATAAATGTTGGTAGTCATAACTTTGACTGGTGCTAAAGGCGCTGTTGTTGTACTTTGGACGTGATAATGAGAGGGGGACTTCAATCAAACGTTTGAACTCTAAACTATAGAGTGCAAGACTGGGGGCTGGGCTATATACTGTATGTATTGTACACGACATTGATAAGAAATTCTTTCATGGTTCTGCTTATTAAGCCCATTTACCGAGTCTCTCATGTTTACATTGGTGAATTGTGCATTGTGTGTGTTCATACAGGGCTACGCACGTGTGCACATGCATGTGTGTGTGTGTGCTTTTTGAGCAAACTTCATCATTAAACATGAAGGGCCTTTGTTTGCCTCCTCATTACACTCGTTACGCATTATTGGCGGGTGGGGGGGGGGTTCAGTTGGAGCATATTCAGTTGTATCTGAATATGAACTTGGTGTTGCACCTTTCTTGTCTTTGTTGTTGTTATTGTTGTTAGCAGTGTAGCATTTAGCTTGGTAACTGGTAAGCCGGGTGAAGTAACGAAGCCACAGCAGTCACATAGATGAAGTCATTTGTAACTTAAAGCCCCTAATAACAAGAATATGGCGGAATATGGCACATGCACTTCCTGAGACGGAAGAAGAGAGCGCACCTCCCCCTCTGATTCTCACCTCCTTCTACAGGGCTACTGTGGAGAGCATACTGACCGGTTGCCTCTCTGTCTTGGGCAGGAGCCTGCAGCACCTCTGCCTGGAAGTCCCTGATAAGTGTGGTAAGGACAGCGGAGAGAATTATTGGGACTTAACTTCCTTAAATACAATACAATGCAACAAGTCGCTGTATAACCAGAGCTCAGAACATAAACAGAGACCCTTCCCACCCCCACTATGGACTGTTCTTGCTGCTGTCCTCCGCACAGAGGGTCCGAAGTCTACGAAGCAGAACAGCCAGGTTCAGAAACAGCTTCTTCCCACATGCCAAAAGACTCCTGAACTCTTAACACTGCTGCTACTCCATAGCTTGGAGCTCCAGTGCAATACATTATATAGTGGGTGTGTCCCAAAACCTAGTGAGTGTCTAAGTAGGCTGTCTAGGTAGGTGTTCTCTCCTCATCTCTCCTCATAAAACAGATTACTGAGACGCTCTAGTTAGAGAGAGACTGCATCACGGCTTGTTCCCGTCCACTACAGCACGTGACCGGTGGTTTAGCTGGTTGCTAAGATACCGGCCGGCATCCAAAACAATAGCCTGAGGCTTAAAAATCTGCTAGCATAAATGCTAACGGCTCGAGTATAAAACAGCAAAATGGTGACTCGCTACAGAGTTGCAAATAAAATACTGTTTTGTGTGATTGAACAACAGGAAACACAATAAAACACCAGAGACAATCAAAATAACTTACATTTAAAGATGACTTCTCCGCTTTTCTCTACTTTTCTCCGCCATGTTGGGGGAAAAAAATCTCATGGGGTTGTCTTAGCGGCTGAGGAAGTGTTCTATGCCTCCTTAAAATCAGGTCAAAATAGGGTTCTTCAGTATCAGCATGTTTAAGATATGTAAGAATTGGGACAGTCTACATGTCAGGAGCGCATACTATGACGCTAAATGCTGCCTATGTAGGCAGCTCACTAGGTTTTAAAACACACCCAGTGTGTATAATACTTATTTAACTTTTATTTATCTGGTGATATACATATGTTTTACATATGCACTACAAAGGCACCACATTCTAGTATGTAAAATTTCTTATCCCTGATCTACTCTAAGCCAATGCTACGTAATCTCATTCTAATTTGCACTGTACAGTGTAAATTTGAATGACAATAAAGTCGGTCTATGTCTATCTATGTTGGCCCTCTACTGGCCAAGCTGGCAGCCCGCTAGTGGTTAAGCTAAGTGTTTGACTAAATACCGTTCTCTCATTTTTCCACTCAAACTCCAATTTACTTATTTTTTTCCCTTAATTTCACTCTGTATTTATCTTTTGTAAATTAGTTCAGTAAATATTGTTTTGTGTCAGCAACAGTGTTTTCAACTATATCATTTTATATCAGACCACCTGTATTTGTCTTGGTTTCTTTTCTAAAAATTAAAGGCTGTACACATTTAAAATCTAGTTAGATCTTGTATGCAAGACATTATTTTTGGGTGGTCCAAGCGTGGACCAGCAGTGACGAACACTCAGCAGGGCGCTGACCATCAAGCCAGTGAAGTCATTTCTGACTTAGAAAAGAACATTTTTCCATATTTTACAACAGTCTTTGGTTCTCCACTAACACTTAGAACAAAGTGTGGGTTTGAGCAAAGTACAGGTGAACATCAGGAAAATAATTATGAGAAAATAAAAACAGTGATCATCTACAGGTCTCAAAAACTTGTGTATCTAATATGTTTCACTTGGCCTTAAAGGTTTAATATGACCAGAGACATGAGGCAAGAGGATAAATGTTGATTATGATTTCAGTTTGGGCTTCATCCTTTCATTTTTATCGTTTGGAAGCTCACTTTGGTTTACACAAAGGTCATATGTCTTTCCAGCAGCCTATACTTGAGTTACAGTGTAGTGACAAGGTGTAAGCTCTGCCTGGCTTCAGGAATGTCCAAGCTATTCAAGGTCATACAGGATTTTTTAAATAAACAGAGAGTCATTGAAGAGTAACTGGTGATATTTTCACTGGGAGGTGCAGACTGCTTTTTTCTAAACAGGTTCTGTTGGTCATTAGTGGTGTGTGTTGGGCTAGTGTTGATTAGTATAGGCGCTGTTGCATCATTGACGATCTTTCCAGGTCACCTGCTGTTAGCATGTGTATTTTAGTATGACCTAGTATGTATGTGTTAATGCTTGCGTTAGAACTGCATGCGTGAAAAAAAACATAGTGTCAGTCAAAAGTCTGGACTTATTTTTGTCTCAGGTTTCCACATTACAAAGGCAGATATATCCAGAAATATCAATACCGTTCCAACTCCAGATCGTACGTTCTGATTGTGTGATTGGACGCACTGATCCTGGAAAACAACTGATTTTTTTTCCGCTAGAGAATGAATAGGATGGGAAAGTGCATGCGAGTCTACTGAACATCTTCTCGACCGATAGACACTGTTTCACATACACTGACTCAGGGCAGACCCCTGACCATGACTGTAGTGTTGGTTAGACCCTCACTCGTCTCTTTGTCTTTTATTCCAACCCTCTTTTTGAAATTATTAAGGAAATATTGGATAATTTGAAGGAACTATATCATACACTATCATCAATGTACCATTTGTTTGTCAACGGCAGACATAAAGGCATAACAATACAAATATTAACTATGATATGTAGTTAGTTGGCAGCAGAACTTTTTGAATGCTTAATTCTTTCATTGAACAATCAAAAGTTCAATCAAAAAACAATCAAAAGAGCGCAACTCCATGTGCGTGGGATTTAGGAGCAGCTTTGCTATTCAACTGTTTTGGTATCATGTCTAATTATTATAGCCAAGATTATGCTTCAGTATATTTTTTACCAACTATATGTAACTTTTTCATCTTTCCTTTTTAATACCCCACCCAGCAAGCATCCGTGCTGCTATCAGCTGCTATACCCTGCCACAATATTAGAGAGTTTTTTTGGACACTGATTAGTCAGACATTATAACTTTTCTCTAATTGCATGTTGCTTCAACTGCACTGCATTGGCAGAGATGACACTAGGCAGCTCTAGGATCCAGGTTGCCAAAATACTTTGGATTCAACATCAGATCTGTTTTTAGTCCCTTCCAGTTACAACTGGTCGGCTATCTCTGCTACCATAGTACAGCCGTAATCCAAACATAAATAACCCCCAAAAGAACACAAACGACTCTCTAACCTTGGCTCTTACCAACTTCTTTGCCAGCTGTTTTCGTGTCTGGTCTTAATCAGAAGGACAAGTATTACACTGAGCTGATGTAACAGGCTTCCTTTCTGAACTGGACTCCTATCTATTTCTGGAAGTCCACCTGAAACCCAAGGGGCTGCTTCGTCTGGTCACGTGACTGTAGCTTGCTGGGAAGCCTGAGGCAGCACGACGTTCAGGCGTGCAAGCAGCATGGGTCAGAGCATGCCGGGCTCTCGTGAGTAGTGACACTGGAGAGCACTGATATGCGAGCGGGGGGTGCTGTGAGGACCACTTACCTCTCCCCTACTTTAGAGGTGCTGTTTTGAAACACGTGCCATGAACCATTCAGCACTCCAGGAATGGCGAGCTCAACATTTCTTTAGGATGGAAAGATGGATTAGTCCTGTTCCAGCGCCCGAGTACATTTTCGCCATAGTGCTTTTACTCAAGTTCATTTCTAGTCAAGAATTTTTTACTAATTTAAGCTCAATTTAAGGCATAGCATTGATCAACAGAGCTAAATTCAACTCTGCAGCCAGTTACACCAGCTGAATGCAAGTCTGATCGTGAGTTGGGGTGTAAAGTCCATCCTAACTCTTATGTTGAGAGCAGACACTCATGGTACACCTTAACTAGTAGAACATAAAACACTGTTACATGTTTTTCACTCTCTGCAGCTGATCAGTAACACCTCTGGACCTGAACAAGAAAGATTCCACGCATGACCTTGACATGGGCAATGGCATTTGTGACTGGCCAATGCCCACACATTGAGAATGCAGTGGGCCACTGATATGTCTGGTTATGTTCTCTCCAGAATTCATCGATTGTCCTAGGTGGTCTTCATTTTTGTTATACAGGGCTACATTAGAAATGCCTACACACATAACAGCCAGCCAGCAATTCTCCCAGTCCTACTGATAGCCAACCTATCCTTGACCCTATTCAGAGAGTAGAGTTCTGTAGAGAAAGAATCTGCCTCCTGAAAACTTTTGAAATAACTAGCCAAACAGATAATATTATTTTCGTTAGAGCCATAATGGAAATAAGTGGATTATAATTTAAATATTGTAATATCTAATGTTTGTTTGAACATTTGGTAGGACTGCATGTTGCTTACTTAGTAATGTTAACTGTTAAGTTTAATTTTGCTTAATTAGGTAGCTTAATGGGTTTATTTTTATTTTTTGCAATTTTATTCTTGTACTCTTAAGATTTTGGTTTAGTAAACAGTGAAATAATTTAAAGAACCCTGGCATCATTGACTCAAGCTCAAGGAACTGTTCTTAAAACGAAATTGGAAGAAATTGCGTCTACAACTGTTTAGTATTTTCTTCTTACTTCGCTGTTTTTAAATAGTATGGCATCTATTTGGTAGCTGCTTTATGTAGGCGTCAACTTAATTTAGGGATCGTGAAATTATTTTGCTGGCGTATTGGTGGTATGAAGCTGTGGTATGGGAAATATAGTGAATTAAGGTGGTCTATAAACCAGAGTGATGCAGAGAAGGCCTAATGATTTCTGGTCTTTTAGGAAATCCGTGGTTAGTTCAGTTTTATCCAGTAGCTCTCTGGATGGCACTGCATTAAGAACCAACATTCATCTAAAAGCATTACTCAGAATTACTTTGGCAATGCTTTGTTGAAGACTACAATACTTAGTTACGTCCGCAAAGGCAGGTGAAACCTTTATATTAACCATGTCCAGCAGCGCTGCTAACTTCTCTGGGCTCAGAGGCATCTGGGATGGAACATCACAGAGTGGAAATGTGTATTGTGGTCAGTATTTCAGATCTTTTTTGGGAGAAATGGACACTGAAAAGAACCATGTGCTGAAAAGAACCATCCAATCTGTCTACAAGTCCAAAAGTCAGGGTCTGTCATGGTATGGGGTCAGTGTGTCAGTGTCCTCAGTGAAGGTAACTTACACTTCTGTGAGGTAGCTTTAATGCAGAGATTCCAGAGATGTCCTACATTTTTCAAAAAGACAACGTAAAACCACATACTGCACACATCACAAAGACATGGCTGCAGAAGAAGAGGCTACAGGTACTGGTTGCAGTCCTGACTGGTCCCCAGTAGAGTATGTTTGGCCCATATGAAGATGCTGTTGCACACTTCTAAACTAGATTGCAGGAAAAAGTTACACCTGAAAGTAGGGCTGGGCCAGAGCTTAACGATAATTATCGCAAAACAATGTTTCCTTAATAGAACTATAAGAAATAGTCGATAGAGGGTCGATAGAATTAAGTTCCATCCATGTTCTGAGAGACAACATGAATAGCCAATAAGAATGAGAATAGGACCACCCTAAACCAATCAAGTAGCTGAACTAGAGCTCCAGTCATTTCATGTTTTGTTGAAGCACACAGCACAGAGTGTAGGCGTAGCGGCAGCTTAACCCACCTGCTATATGCTATCTCACTGCTGTGTTGACTAGGCGCTATGGGATGTTAGCACTTCAAGTGCTTGTACTGTTGTGATCATCTCCACTGTGCAGAGCTGACAGAGCACCACACTGTTGTGTTTCTGTGTGAAACATTCCCACAGCTTTAGATACACGCGAGAGATTATTTGTAGCTGCAGCTTGCGCTCTGGATAAATCCATGCTTTCAGTTGGCGCAGCCATATTTGCGATGCATCGACGCACGTTATGCTAATCGACGTAATTTCGTAATCATTAAAGATAAATATGTATACAGTAGGAGTTCGACAGAATCGCTAAACCAACTAAACCCCATTAGAGCCGACAGAGAGTCAATTCACCACTATGAGTGAACATAAACAGAGACCTTTCCTCAGCCTGAGCTTAAAGGGCCAGCAACAGCCTGCCTAACACAGTGCCTGTGTGTTAATTTAATACTGTTCATGGGTGTTCAGTAGCCCCTACAATTTATTTAAAATACATTTGTGTAATGTTTTATAGTACAATAAATAAATCAGAAGATAAAAAACAATTTAACACATTTTTAAAAATGTTTTAAACAAAACAATAAAGCTCATGATGCTGTTGCATTGTTTTCAACTTGCTCAGAACTAATTTACAAATCACTGGTTTCAGTTTTAATTCTGTTTTTGTTTTAATTGGTTCTGATTTGTCGAAATGCTGGTGTGCTGGGTTTAGACGGTCACCTTTCATCACCACCTTCATCATGGTGGCCACTTGCTACATGACATCTTCTCAACCAATTAGCATGAGAGCAGTTTTTCCCCAAATGCAGTTTAGCTTTAGAGGAAATGGACACTGGTTTAAAGGTAGGCCATTTCTATTTACTCTATCAAATTGAATGTTTATGTGCAGTTCTGTAAGGTGTTGCATCACCCAAACTGGATGAACCGAGTGAACTCTCTTGCTGGCTGTGTGTATTGTGGTTAGAGAGATGTAGACAATCTATAAGGGCAGACTGTGATACTCTTGGCCGACTGCATAGGTGGGCGTACCCTTGGGTCAGACCCTTGACCTGTCAATCTGAGTAACCAGTGCACACCAGATATAAATGTCAGCAGTAAACATGACCTAATGCCAAAGAGTGCTCTGCTGAACCACGTCCAGTGAGAGGACTTGACTTGGTTTGGTATGTTTATAGTACATGTGTATTTCAGATCAGATGTCAGATCATAGTTAGAACACTGGTACCATAGAATAATGTGATATATAACCCACATTTACTGAAGTTGTTCAACAGGAGATTCTTCTGTATGTACTTTGTATGTACTGTCACAACTTTTGACCATACCAAATAGTCTATTTTCAGAAGTGTGTTTAGACTTCTGAACACACCGAAACCTTCATGTACGTTTGCCTTGAGCTAAACCTGCAACCCTGAACTTAAAACATGCTTCAACTTTTGAAGTCCAGACAAAAATTTTAAACGACTTTTTTGGCATATTTGTAGAGAAAAGGTGGGGCAACTGCTGGTTATGAGAAGTATTTAGAACCTGTTATGTTTGTAAGCAGTGGCTGATGGAGGACCATAATGTTTTTGTGAAGCGTTCTTTAAAAAAAAGGAGAGAAAGAAGGAAAGCGAAAAAGTGGACCAGCTATACATACAGAGTGACAGTGGTATGCGACCTTATCACCTTATTACAAACAAACCCTATAGAGTCTGTGGGTGGGTCCTGGTATGTGTGTATGACAGAGAAAAGTCAAGTTCATGCTTAGATTCTTATTAACTTTGTAAACAAGTGGCAATTCATATATGTGGTCGTATGCAAAAGGGGCTATTTTTCTTCAGTTTGAAGATGAAGTGGAAATAATTGAACACACCTTCTACAGAGAACAAATTTTAATATAGAAGTTTTCTAATAATTTGAGACAGAACAGTTGCACAGGCCACATTTTATGACCTTTCCCCCCCAGTATGTTAAATTCAGCAAATAAACAGTAATTGATTTTCACACCAGCCACTGCCTGAGGAGGACCAGGGGAGTTCTAAAGGACTCCACCCACCCAAACCACTGTCTGTTCTCACAGTTGCCAAGCAGCAGGAGGTACAGAAGCACAAAGTCCTGAAAAAGGAGATTCTGAGACAGTTTCTTCCCTCAGGCCAGAAGGCTGCAGAATAGCCAGTAGTACTGGAGTATCCATCAAGGGACCTGTCATTACACCACTTACCTGAATAGTAATCTGAGTGTAGTAAAAACCTACACTTGTATGCAAATACCTGGAAACTCACAGTCAAGTTTTGTTTATTGAAAGAGAAACCCAGTAAGAACGAGACTTTTCTGGCCAGCATGTAGTAGCATGCAAAAATCTAGACACGCTTAGTTCTTTGTGTTTCATATTTTCTGTTTCTATGAACATAATTAACACATATCAAAACACAAGAACAATGTTACTGCCCAGAGAGATGTCCATCAAGTTCCTCAAAAGCTGTAGTACAGAATTAGTAGTTACTAAATATTAACAATAATATCAACAGTAGTACTGATAACTGTAATGGTCAGTGGAGTGCTACATAACCAAACAACCAAACAAATAATCTGAATACATTATAATATATATATACACACATATATATATATATATATATATATATATATATATATATATATATATATATATATATATAAAGACCAAACAATGATTGAAGACACAAACTTTGAATAAATTTATCTTCTTAGATAACCTGTCTATGCAAAAGTTTCTAAATATGTCCTCCTGTATATTTTATGGTTTTTTTTGTATATGTTTTGTATATTCCCTTGTATTTTTCCGGTATTACTATATGTATACATTCTAGCTTACTTTTACTTCATTAGTGTCTACTTATTGTTATGTTTGCACTGTTTTTACTATATATATATATATATCTCCTGACATGATGTGCAAATGACAAATAAACTTGAAACTTGAACTTAATGAAAAAGATATAAATATGATGGAACACAAAGAAACAGATATATGAGACATATTATTAGTATTATCAGCACATCTACACCTGCAAATATGGCCTGACCTCTTAGACATCTTCTGTCTTGCATATACAGTGGCAAGAAAAAGTATGTCTTTATTGGACACATCCATTAAACATTCACAGTGCTGGTGGAAAAAGTAAGTGAACCCCTATGCTAATGACTTCAACAAAAGCTAATTAGAGTCAGGAGTTGGCAAACCTGGATGAATCAATGAAACGAGATTGATGTGAGGTGTAAAGCTGCTTTGACTTATTAAAGACCCAATGATCTGAAACATCGAAGTAAATTTACTTTAAAAAAAGAAAATCTGCCTTTTGGAGTGGCCCAATCAGAATCCAGACCTGAATTCAGTCGCGGTGCTGTGGAATGACCTCAAAAGAGCTGTTCACACCAGACATCCTAAGAGTATGGCTAAGCTGAAGCAGTTCTGTTGAATGATCCAAAATTCCTCCTGAACGTTGTGCAGGTCTGATCAGCAGCTACCGGAAACGCTTGTTGGAGGTTATTGGTGCCAAAGAAGGTTTGACCGGTTATTAAATCACATTATTAAGAAAAATTTCTATTTTTTCCACCAGCACTGTGAATGTTTAATGTGTACAATAAAGACATTGAAATATTATAATTGTTTGTGTGGTATTAGGTTAAGCCCATTGAGTTTGTCTATACTTGCAACTTAGATGTAGATCAGATCATGTTATATGACCAACTAATGCAGAAAACCAGGTGTTCTTAAAGGGTTCACATACTTTTTTTGCCACTGTATATAACAGTATTTTATCTTCTATATAGCCTGCATCTCTTTATGTGCCTCATATTGTGAATGTTACTAAATGGTGCACTGATATATATATATATATATATATATATATATATATATATATATATATATATATATATATATATATATATATATATATTCTGTTTATATATATATAAGTTTGAATCACTTAGGAACATTATTATATTTAATAAGCTACTTTTCCATACATCTGTATTATTTACAGCTCTCATCTAATACCTGCTTTGACTGCTCAGTACTTCATTAAAATAAATCAAGATTGCTGCTGAAGGAACTTAATACATTCATACAATGTCCGGGGCGTCCAGGAGAAATCTGGAACTACACTTTGTTCTTCAAACTGGAGCTCATGATATGATCTACTTTGTCCTGTGGAACTGGCTACAACACAACCCCAAAGCATAATAGCTCTCTACCATTCTTAACAGATGGCACAGAGTTCTTTTCATCAAATGCTGTTCCTTAAGAATGCCTTTGGCCAAAGACTTTAATGACCAGCTTCTGATGTGTTAGATGTATCTTTATGAAGTAAGTGTTTATGCAGTTTCACGAATTCTATGTGATCGCTAATAAATGACCTAATACTGTTTGTCCGGTAGCTCCTCTTGTGAACGCGAGTCCCCGGAAAACCCGAAGCAGCAGCCAAAAATAAAGCTCTGATTCTGAGCTGTCGTAAGGAGAGGCCACCACTTTAGAATGTCAGTGCTAGACCTTGGGGAGGTTTTCTCACACCCAGACAAGCTATACCTCAGGGGTGACACTGGAATGTGAACTCACTCACCCTATCCTATAGGACATGTGTTTGTTTTCATACAGTTTCAGAGAGAAAGTCCAAAAGTAAGAGGGTGCTGTGGGGGTAGCAGCACCCCCCAGAGTTTGTGACTGTTGAACAGCTCTTGCTAAAAAATAGTTCACAATAGTAATCAGAGTATAGTAATGATCTGCACATGTACGCTTGGAAACCCCCAGTAAAGTTATGTTTATGGAAGTGAAACCCAGTAAGCGTGTTAATGTGTTAATGGTAGAATGTTAATGCACAGTTGGGGCTCTTTATATGAAAGAAATTGTTATTGTTTACAAATTGTAAACAACAAAATATGAATGGGCTCTTTCCAGGTTTAGTTAGTTACTGACTGTGTCCCCTTTTCAGAATCAACCAGTACAGTGTTTCCTGTGGAACTGGCTGCAACATAACCCCAAAGCATAATGGTTTCCTACCATTCTTAACAGTTGGCACGAAGTTCTTTTCATCACATGCTGTTCCTGTTTTTTGTTTTTTTTAATATACGTTTGGCCTGAGACTTTTCTGACCAGCATATGGGGGCATGCAAAAATCAGGACACCACTAGTTCTGTCACTGTACCAAAGCTTAAATAAAAAAATGTAAAAAAAACTAAAATATGGGACATATTTTTTATTAGTATTATTGTTATTATTATTATTATTATTATTATTATTATTATTATTATTATTATTACATACCTAACACACATTGGCACATGTATCACCCCATGTCCCAACATTGCATGAAAACAAACCTGTGTGTATGTGATTGTGTGTCAGGTTTAACAGGTTCACGTTCCTAAGCATAATAAATGGATAGTTTGTTGAACTCTTGGCTTGTAGGGCTGGACTGGTGTTGCTTCTTCAGGTTTTACTGCAGTTTTGGTTTGTTTCTTTATTATTGGTATTTTAAAAGTTTTAAAAACTAAATAAGAATAAATATTAATACACATATAGTGGTTACATCTTTTAAAGCTCCAGTGAACCTAAACCTGTGTTATCTTGTTAAGTCTTATGAAAATTTGCCTAAAGCCTAATAAACATCTGCCGTGGTTCACCATATTTCTCTCCTGTCCATGTAAACTGGGTGGTCCTATTATTGGGTGAATCTTTTGTCAAAGAAACTTAAATAATAGTTAGTGAGCCAGATGTCTTTATCCACACAGCACTGCTCCTTCATCCATTCCTTCATTCACACGTTGCTTTATTCAACTGTTCAATTGGTTATCCATTCACATCTGTGCAGGCCTGAACGTTGCTGGGTCCGTTTGTCCATCTGTTCACCTGTTTATCCGTGACAGTGAAAGCTGGATAATGGTGTTAATTCTGTTAATTCTAAGTCATACTAGGAGTGTTGGACAGAGAGCTCTCAATCAATCTATAAACACTCACGTTTAGCATGTTTAATATTTAACGCTGTTTAAAAGTCATAAATCTGATTATTCACATCTTGCACAGAGATAAGCTATGCGTCTGTATCATATACACAAACCCACCTTCGCCTGTACCGTACATTATCTTATACACTGATCAGCCATAACATTAAAACCACCTCCTTGTATCTACTTACACTGTCCATTGTATCAGCTCCACTTACCATATAGTAGCTACACTTACAGACTGTAGTTCATCTAATTCTCTGTATATTTTGTAACTTGCTCCTCAGCAGTCAGGACCCCCAGAGGACCATCACAGGGCAAGTATTACTTGGGTGGTGGATCATTCACAGCACTGCAGTGACACTTACAGAGCATGGTGTTGGTGTGTTGGTGTGTTGGTGTGAGTGGATCAGACACAGCAGAGCTCCTGGAGATTTTAAACACCTCAGTGCCACTGCTGGACTGAGCATAGCCCACCTACCAAAACTATCCATCCTGTGACCACTGAAGAAGGACTAGAGGATGTCTAATACAAACTGTGCAGCAACAGAACAGCTACGTCTCTGGCTTTACATCTACAAGGTGGGCCAATAAGGTAGGAGTGTCTAATAGGGTGGACCAGTGGGTGGACACAGTGTCTAAAATCTCCAGCATAGAGAAATCTCCACCCAAATAATGCCTACTCTCCTTTGGTGGTCCTGACCAATGATGAACAGGGTAAAGGGGAATAATAATGTATGCAGAGAATCAGATGAACTACAGTCTGTAAGTGTAGAACTACAAAGTGCCCCATATGGTAAATGAAGCTGATAACATAAACAGATATTGTAGAAATAGTGTAGTGGTTCTTATTGTTATGGCAAATCCTTGTACTAACTAGAAGATGCAGTTATTGGTTATAATTAAAGCATAGTATCATTCATGGTCTACTAAAACAAATAGAGAAGTTCTGACCTACCTGTCTAATACACACACCAGGTGTATTTGTTTTTGTTGCTCCAGAATGTAAATTGCATGTAACTCAGACTGTGTAACTTACTATACAATTAATATGATTTATGAATATTCTGGCGAAACAAAAGTATTAACCTCTGAACTCTCTCTAAAGGCCTGAGGCTACCACTCAAGTATGCAATCATCTCACAACAGTTCTTACACTTTAGTACTTTGAGCCGCAGGGCTTTGAGAGTATACACAGTCACCATTACCTCCTATTAGACCTGTGAAGCAGTTATTCAGCAAGTTTTTCCCCCCTAGCAAACGGCCCCCCGCTGCCCAATGTCTGAGCCTATCCAAACAGCTGTGGCTTACTAGAGGTTAAAATAACCGAATGATCTTTGCGCACTACAAAGGTGCTGGATCATGTATCCCGTTACGCAAATGCCTCCATTCCTGGAATAAAACAATTGAAGATAGATAGCACAGTAGTTTGCATGGGATCATCACCATAACATGCAAACAAATACTAACAACTGCTCTTACTCAGAAACCTCACCAGCTTTTTCCCTCACCCACCTGCTGATCATTAACTGTTAGAAGTATAGAGTTATTACTTTTGCTAATTCAGGAAGGAGCAGTTTTAAATACAGATGGAGACACATTAAAGGAAAAACCTGGATAAATAAGCAGAGCAACATAACAAGTGCGGAAACTATCAGAAGGTGTACTAATGAAGTGCTTTAACTGAACATGATCTAGAATGATTGTACAGTTTAGGCAGTTCCCAGGGGGTGGCTATGGTGTTGCTATGGTATCGCATGTGGTTGTCCTCTCACTGTTTAGTGCCTTACACTGTTCACTACCACACTATGTGTATTGCCTTACACTGTTCACTACTATACTATTTGTACTGCTTTGCACTGTTTACTGCTACACTATTTGTACTGCTGTACACTGTTCACTACTACACTATGTGTACTGCTTTACACTGTTCACTACTACACTATTTGTACTGCTTTACACTGTTCACTACTACACTATGTGTACTGCTTTACACTGTTCACTACTACACTATGTGTACTGCTTTACACTGTTCACTGCTACACTATTTGTACTGCTTTACACTGTTCCCTACTACACTATGTGTACTGCTTTACACTGTTCACTACTACACTATGTGTACTGCTTTACACTATTCACTACTACACTATTTGTTCTGCTTTACACTGTTCACTACTACACTATGTGTACTGCTTTACACTGTTAACTACTACACTATTTGTACTGCTTTACACTGTTCACTACTACACTATTTGTATTGCTTTACACTGTTCACTACTACACTATGTGTACTGCTTTACACTGTTCACTACTACACTATGTGTACTGCTTTACACTGTTAACTACTACACTATTTGTACTGCTTTACACTGTTCACTACTACTGTAGTTATACTGCTTTACACTGTTCACTACTACTGTAGTTATACTGCTTTACACTGTTCACTACTACACTATTTGTACTGCCTTATACTTTTCACTACTACACTATTTGTACAGTCTTACACTGTTTACTAGTACACTATTTGTACTGCTTTATACAATTCAGTACTACATTATTTGTACTGCCTTACACTGTTCACTACATTATGCGTACTGCCTTAATACTGCCTCACTACTACACTATGTGTACTGCCTCACATTGTTCACTACTACACTAAGTATACTGCCTTAAACTGTTCACTACTACATTACTTTTACTGTCTGACATTGTTCACTACTACACTGTTTGTACTGCTTTACTCTTTTCACTACTACACTGTTTATACTGCCTTACCTTGTATACCTTGTTTACTGTATTACCACTGTATTTGGTGTCCTGCTGTACACTGTTCACTACCACATTATGTGTACAGCCTTACAACTGCCTCACTACTACACTATGTGTACTGCCTTATGTTGCTCACTATAGCACTATGTGTACTGCATTACACTGTTCACTACTACACTATTTGTACTGCCTTACACTGTTCACCACTACACTATTTGTACTACATTACACAATTCACTACTGTGCTATATGTACTGCCTTACACTGTTTACCACTACACTATATGTAATACCTTACAAAATTCACTACTGCCTTACAGTGTTCACTACTGTTCTGTGAACTGCCTTACACTGTTCACTGCTGCATTATGTGTACTGCCTTACACTGTTCACTACAGCACTTTATGTATTGCCTTCCTACACTTTGTGTACTGCCTTACATTGTTCAGTATTGCATGATATGTACTGTTATTCACTGTCCAGTAGTGCACGATGTGTACTTTTATTCACTGTCCAGTATTGCACGATGTGTACTGTTGTTCACTGTCCAGTATTGCACTATGTGTACTGTTTTGCGCTGTCCAGTATGGCCCCGTGAACTATCATGCAATGTTTGTCACTCTCCTGCACTTTAGTCCACACCATTCTGTCCTGCACTATTTGATCTCACTGCTGCTTATTGCACCAATAAAAATGCTGAACTTTCAGTATTGCTGTTGTGGAATAATGACAATGAAGTGGAAGTGAATTGAACTGAAATGTAAGAACACACAGCCGAATCCATAAAACTTTAGCAAAAAACTACAGCCGAATTCATGCACCACAGCCTCTCCTGCTGAGCTGTCCCGCTTGTGTGGAATAAAATCTGTGGGTTGGTAAGATCAGCGCTTGGGGACAGGAACAAAGGCCACTTTATGCTCTTTATAGTTCCAGACTCCGTTGTGGTGCAGGAAATCACAGGCGTGCGAAATGCGCATGGACAGTCTGACCACTAGCCAGCAGCCCCTGCCCATCCAGAGCCAGCAGCACTCATAACAGGAGGCCTTGTTGTGACAGGCAGTGTGAATGCAGCACTGTTTCACTGCAGCAAAGATCTCCCTGAAAAATAATGCCTTCAAATGCAAGAAAAACATAATAGGTATGTATTATATGTATATATGGTGTGCAACAATTTTCGGCTCTTGGAACATTATATTAATTTACAGAGGTAAGTAGTTATATATATATATATATATTCATCACACACTCACACACACACTCACATCTATGGGCAATTTAGAGTGACCGATTAACCTAACATGCATGTGTTAGCACAGGGAGAACATGCAAACTCCACACAGGCCCGGAGCGGGAATCAAACCCAAATGGACAGTGGTAACCACTATATATATATATATATATATATATATATATATATATATATATATATATATATATATATATATATATATATATATATATATATATATATATATATACTTACTCTTACATGTAATACCTATGGAGCATTATTGTTATTAAGAATTTCATGATCATTTCAGACTTCATGTTTCCTGATATTTTAATATGTTATCAAAATGTTATGTTTGAGTTGGTTAGGACTATATCTCAATGTTAGTGCAGCTCTGGTTTTCTTGGCCTAGCTTAGCTTCTCCTCCTTTTGCATGCTCTCTATTTAAGAAACACTAAATATGGACAACCAGAAGCTGAAGACTGCATAAACAGAGCGCGCATGGCCAAAAATGATCTAACCAAAATGAGGTGAATTATAAAAACAGTCTGAAACTCGTGCTGGTGTAGCATGCATTGGGTACAGAAACCAAAGCCAAACATTTACTGCAGAAACTAAACAGAAAGACTAAAGACTACAGCATTATTAGATAAGCAGATTGATTAACCGTGCGTGCAGATGACCCTGTTACCTTTCACCAACTGCTTAATACTGGCAGCGGCCACTGGTCACACTGAGGAATCACATTACTCCTATTCTCTTTATTCGGGACCCTGTTGGCTACGTGTCTGTGCTGTTATATAACAGACCTACTTGTGATTTCTCGGTCTGAGAGAGAAATATGTACACTCGTTTTCCTCTTTGCTCTTGTTTAGTTTGGAAAATAGCAAGGTTTTAAGTGTAATCCTCTGCACAGAGCTACCTTTATGTGTGTTTGGACAACACACTTTTATGAGCTTGTTGAACATCTCATTCCAGTAATTTCAGGCGTTAATATGGAGTCGCTTCCCCCGTGCAGAAAGGGGAGGCTTTTCACAAGATTTTGCTGTATGTTTGAGGGAATTTGTGCAAATTCAGTCAAAAGAGCATTTGTGGGGTCAAGTGCTGATATTGGACACGACAGCTTAGTCAACATTCCATATCAAGGGCTTAAGTTTGCATGTGGATAGTAGGGACATGTCCCTAACAACATTTTGGGTTGTAAGAATTGTCCCTATCAATATTCAATATATCAATCATGTTTAATTATTTCTGTATTTTATAGGCTGAAAGTGCAGCCGCTCTCTAAAGGCTGATATCACAGTGTGCTTTTTTACCTCTCAGTCTGGAAGTCATAGGTAGTAAACTAACTAACTTATTCCAAAGGTGTTCAGAAGGGTTAAGGTCTGCGCAAGCCACTTAAGTTCCCCCGTATCCAACTCATCATTACAATGTGTTTATGGAACTTGCATAACGCAGAGGGACATGTTGGAAAGACCTTCCCCAAACTGTTGCCACAAAGTTGGATGCATAAACTTGTCACTTGATACAGCAGCATTAACATCACACTTCACTAGAAGTAAGGGACCTGAGAAATCAGGCCCAGATAATTATCCCTCCTCCACCAAACCTGGCACTATGCCTTGCTGTAGTAAACAATCTCTTAGCAAGTATTTGTCAGATCCATCCGTCTATCAGAGTGCCAGATAGTGAAGCGTGATTCATCACTCCATAAAACACATACCCACTGCTTCAGAGTCCAGTGGCGGTGTGCTCTTGGCCACTCCAGCAGAAACTTGTCATTGCACATAGTGACTTTAGACTTGTGTGCAGCTGCTTGGCCATTGAAATCCATTTAATGAAGCTGCTGATTCACAGTTCTTGTAATGACGTAGCTTCCAGCTTCATTGTAGTGAAAGATGCTTTAGATATTCCCCTATTTTTATGCATTACATGTTTTAGCACTCAGCAGACCCATTCTGTTAGTTTGTGTGGTCTGCCATTTAGTGGCTGAGCTGTTGCTGCTCCTAGACGCTTCCATGTAATTTTAATAAAGTCAGTATATCTGTTAGCAATGGGTGTGACTGAAACTATATATTAACTATAAACAATTGCAGCAAGAGTTTTTAAAGAGGAGCCCACTGTCTGTTGTCTATAGCCTTTTCAACTGTCTGTTATATAATTGTATATGTAACCCAATGCAAAGACAGCATGATCTGACCCAGATTCTGCAATTTCCATTTCCCGTAGGGGTCTGTTTGTTTTTACCCTCTGATTCAGCTCCAAGATAACAAGTGTTTAACTGACCATGGGGCAGTCACAGCTGTGTTTGTTGGGACCAAACGATCATATCAAAGTGCGCAGACTGCAGACGACTACATGTCTATGTTTCGTTTAATCATCCCATGACATTTGTGTTGAAAGCAAATACTAGTTTAGAAGTTTCATATTGCTTTTATTATGAAATGACCAACTTTATGAGCTCATGCTGTGTTAGCGGTGGACGCTGCAGAGGTGTCTTCACCTTCTGAAAGCTGGCACACGATAAGTGCCAGTTTGGCTGTGTATGAAGTTCACTTCAGTTTACTTGTGGACGTGTAAGTGTATCTTGGGAGAAGATTAAGTTGCAGTAAATCAGCCACACATCCCGAGCAAAATGAAATTTTGGCTACATAACTTGTAAACATGTGTAACATGCAAGTAGACAGGAGAGGTGAATGCATACGCAGGTTGGGTTTGTTAAAGACCATACTTGATACAGGAAGAGGAATACACAATAACAAGACTAGAAAACAACATAACATGCAAGCTTCAACAATGCTACACGACAAAGGGGGCAAACACAGAGGTATAAATGGACAAGGTTGAATTGGGAACACCTGGGACAGGAAGGAGATACAAACTTGGAGCAGGTGATGGCTGCGACAACAGGGCGGAGACGAGGAGGAGCTAGAAAACCCAAAAAAAACATAAGCACATGGAATCTGACAAGATGGTAAACACAAGAGAGTGTGACAGGAAAGGAAACAGGGCTAGGTGCGACAACATGCCTACTCACCTCGTACAGCAGTGCTGCGGGAGTCTCTACATTGTGATTCCCAGGATAAATACTCCGATAAATCCCTTCAAATTATGTATCTTAAAGGCGGAAGTACATTTTAAAACACTTTGAGTGCTGGGGACAATGTTTGCTAGACCAATAGTTGCCAAAAAGTGTAAAAACCACTTGAGGTTGTGCTGTATTACTAATGCTAACTAGCACTGCATACTCTTAAAGAGTGTCTAGGAATCAGGCTTTGTTGAGCACCACAAGGATTCCTAAAGATAGAAATAACATGTAATATATAATGTAATATATAATAATAATAATGTAATAATGTAATCAAATGTTTCATAAATTCTGTCAAGCTGGTAAGGCTAAGAGAAGCAGTGCTGAACTACCGAAGCATAACAGCATGTTCAATGCTAATTTTATCTTTGGCAGTTTTCCTTCCTCATCTCTGCTAGCCTAGCAGACTGTAGAAACATGGACTCTAATAAAGAAAATGAAACAGAAAAGAAAGATTACGAGTAGCTCCCGAAGAAAAACCTTCAGTCAACAAAGACTTCCAGTTCTGCTAGTCAAGAATGCTAGCATGTTAGCATGTAGCAACTTTGACAACTGAACAACATAGTAAAGTAAATAGAGATAGCTAAATAATTAGCATACTCAGTTTAGCACATGTAAAGTATGGCAAATCCTTAAAACGTGAATACCCTAGAGGGCTTTCCACTTTGCCAGCTAATGTTGGCTAACTAAGTCACTCTAATTCCTTTTATCTGGTATAACAGTGTAGTTTGGGTGGGAGCCCTGCAGCCATTACATACAAAAGAAATACAAGCTATCTTTATGAATTTGTTTTGTCTGGTAACAGCACTAGACGGCCCTGTTTTTCAACAAGAGTCTCTGTTTTTAACTGTGACTTAAAAACACACAGGAAAGTCTTGGGAAAGTCCTGGCAGCAGAGCAGACTGGCAGACATCTCGCTGTGGGCTAGGCTGGCTGCTGTCTTATACTAACCACTCGTACCACTAGCTTAGCTTGTTTTACAGAGCACTGCTGTGTAAAACTCTACCAGAGGTTAGCAAGCGTCTAGTGAGTCCACAACATCATCACAGGCATCTTTTCAGGACACGAGGTAACCGAGAGGTTAAAAGCAGGGGTGGAGTTACGAGACATCAATCATACTACCAGCTGAAAGACAGACCAGATTTGAATAGACATACAGGCTACTTGAATGTACCCTGTTATCTACAAGTAGCACATTCCTTTTTAAACTGCATTTTTCAACAGTATATATACACGACCAGATGTGTCAAGTAACAAAGTACAAATACTACGTTACCTTACTTAAGTAGTAATTTTGGTTATTTATACTTTACTGGCGTAATTATTTTTCAGCTAACTTTTTACTTCTACTCCTTACATTTACACTCCATCATCTGTACTTTCTATTCCTTACATTTACACTCCATTATCAGTACTTTCTACTCCTTACATTTACACTCCATTATCAGTACTTTCTATTCCTTACATTTACACTCCATCATCTGTACTTTCTATTCCTTACATTTACACTCCATTATCAGTACTTTCTACTCCTTACATTTACACTCCATTATCTGTACTTTCTACTCCTTACATTTACACTCCATTATCAGTACTTTCTACTCCTTACATTTACACTTCATTATCAGTACTTTCTACTCCTTACATTTACACTCCATTATCAGTACTTTCTACTCCTTACATTTACACTCCATTATCAGTACTTTCTACTCCTTACATTTACACTCCATTATCTTTACTTTCTAGTCCTTACATTTACACTCCATTATCTGTACTTTCTACTCCTTACATTTACACTCCATTATCAGTACTTTCTACTCCTTACATTTACACTCCATTATCTTTACTTTCTAGTCCTTACATTTACACTCCATTATCAGTACTTTCTACTCCTTACATTTACACTCCATTATCTGTACTTTCTACTCCTTACATTTACACTCCATTATCTGTACTTTCTACTCCTTACATTTACACTCCATTATCTGTACTTTCTACTCCTTACATTTACACTCCATTATCAGTACTTTCTACTCCTTACATTTACACTCCATTATCTTTACTTTCTAGTCCTTACATTTACACTCCATTATCAGTACTTTCTACTCCTTACATTTACACTCCATTATCTGTACTTTCTACTCCTTACATTTACACTCCATTATCAGTACTTTCTACTCCTTACATTTACACTCCATTATCAGTACTTTCTACTCCTTACATTTACACTCCATCATCTGTACTTTCTACTCCTTACATTTACACTCCATTATCTGTACTTTCTTCTTCTTACACTTACACTCCATTATCAGAACTTTCTACTCCTTACATTTTAAACATAGCCTCGTTACTCCTATTTCATTTCAGCTTGTTTTCATTCATGTACATTTACATTCCAGTAAAGATAATTGATAACATGCCTTTAAAGTCTAACCCTTTACACCATTATAATATCTATAGGCAGCTAGTCATCATATCTTCTGCTCCATGAAACACATGTTGATGCTCAGTAGTACACAGATATGATTCTTTAATATATTTACATTGTACTAAACTACATTCATTTTCAATGGGCGTATATGCGGCTGAAACAGGAAGCTTAGCGCATCCCAAATTTATCAACATTAACATTTTAATATAACATTATAATCATTATGGCTTTTAGAAGAATGGGTTTTTTGGGGAGATGGGCACTACTGAGTGCACTACTAAGCTTTTGTCCCGAATGCCATTTTTTCCCCTTACATTACTTTAGTTTTGAAAGCAGTACTTTTAAACTTTTACTGGAGTAAACAGCTTAAGTTGATACTTCAACTTGTATAGAAGTATTTTTAAACCTTAGTATCTATACTTGTGAATGTGAATACTTTTGACACCTTTGTATACGGCATATAGAAAATTCTCGCTGTCCAAAGAAAAGTTTCTTCATTTTGTTGATTTTAATTTCTTTCTACATTCTACATCTGTTGTTTTCAAAAATATTTTGAATAAAATTCTGGTTCTATTGAAAATAAAACAGGTTTTTGTTCTCTCCTGTGAAGTTGCCGTTCTTTGAACAACAACAATATGCTGATAGCAGCCATCTCTGTCTGTCCAGAACTGGAGCTGGCTCAGGGGTGTGTTTAGGGTCCGGCTATTGGGCTATGCCACAGCCAAAATATGAATATGAATTTCAATTTTATTTTCAATTTTTCAATCTTTATTGGGTTTGTTCTAGTTTCACTCACCATGTAATGAGTAACTAAGTATCTCTTCACAAAATTGGTTAGCAGTAGCCAATTTGTTCAGCCAGTCTTGATCATAGTTTATTAAAGTACAACAGCTGCCATGGTGAAAATACTTATAAACACCAACCGTCCCCACTTTTTTATTTCATAGATAAAAACATTGAAAATTTTAATGATGTATTGACTGTCAAACTGGAACTGTACACTAAGTGACCTCATTTCACTTTTTATCTGCTAAAACATCAGAAGCTGACAGAACGAGTTAACTTCTTAGCAAATTGCATTACTTCCCTTCTTTTTATTTATTTTATTTATTTTGTGTGTTTATTTTATCACTGTAATAACGCTCAACAAGCAGATTAGTTTGGATGTACTGCATGAATGAGTAAGCAAATAGACCATCCATGTTTTGCAAGTTCCCCAAGCTGTGTAGCCAACTCTGAAACAGAAGAACAGAAACCAGATTTTAGAGGTGCCACTCTGTCCTTAACTTGGTCCACACTATAAGCTAGCAATGGCTGTACAGTGTAATGTAGTATTAGTGGGATCTCTATGAGGCAAAGACACTTGGTCTGAATAATCTTCCCAGATTCCCTTCAGTGACACAGGTATCAACAACTGGGACGGCCTCATTCTGAATTGGTCGGTTTTCTAAGTTTTGAATCATTCCTTAGATGCTATGGAGCTGTTTCCTAAGCTTGCAGCGGTTGTGTAGGAGCAGGTTAGGGTCAGCACAGTGTTTTGCTTGAGGATATGAGGTCTTATTTAGGGATATAACAGCTTCCACTGGGAAAAAGGGGGAGTGGCCTGATTTTCTTGTATCTGGGCAGAGAAGTTTATACAGTTGTGTGTGTGTGTGTGGGGGTGTGTGTGTGGGTGTGTGTATCACGCATGTGTAAACTGGAGCAGTGCATTCCTTACAAGTCTCACTAAGTCGAGCACTTCCTGAGCCAATACACTTTAGCCCTCTTCAAACAGGTCCAAGACATCGTCATGTTTACAAAGAGCTGGAATTATTTGTCTGATAATAATCTAATAATCAGATTATAATCACATAATAATGCTAATAGTCATGTAATGTGGACCAAAGATTTGTATTTGGCCAATACACAGTTATTGTGAACAGCCTGCATATAATATTCATTTAATGGGGTTAAATATTATATATATATATATATATATATATATATATATATATATATATATATATATATATATATATATATATATATATGTATATATATATATATAATGTACAAATGTTTTACAACACTGCCTGTCAAAAGTTTTAGAACAGTGGACAACTAATAATCATGGGTATCAAAGGTTTAATAGATGTATATGTATATGTAGATGCCTAATAATAATAACTAAAAAAAAATTTCAACTATTTCTTGCTAGCTCAGTTTTACTAAGACCCATGTTTTACAATGTAACTAAAAGTTAATTAATTAGTTTTGGGATTTTGTAACTGTAACACATATACTAGAGTATAAATTACACTACTGGAGTTTCAACAGAAGGATTTTCAATATGCCTCTCAAGTTATATGTTGGTCCACTTTCTAGTTTTGTGCTACTATAACTATACATTCCAAATAACAAATATTGGGTTGTACATTTCATTAGATTGGAATTATGTTTTCACTAAAGGTGCTTTACACAATTTTGCACATTTAAAAAAGGTTGAAAGGGTTGTATAGGCTAATAATCACTTAGTGTGATTGAACAGATTCTATATAGCTAATAGGTTTTTAATTAGGTTCATTAGATTGGATGTTCCTAGTAATCGTTCAGTGTGATTGAATGGATTGTATATGCTCCATAATGCATCACATGATCAATCAAACACATTGCTGAACTCCTGTTGCATAGTGTTATTATATGGCAACAATTACTTTATCTATTACTAAAAGACAGTCTGTATAAAATGCATGTTTTACAGTTTAATTGTGATTGTAATTACTAAGAATCATTCAATAGGGTTGAATAAAGCATATATGGCTACTAATCTATGTCTAAAAGTTTAAAAAACCCTAAAAGTTTTAGAATAAAGACCAAAAACATTGTTTACAGACAAAATAATGATCTTTTATTTACACCACATATGTACACGTTTACACAGGTAAGCATCTAGTCCACGCACCAACAATAAGGCACTCCCTATCTAAATATCCCATAACAGTCCCTCATAGCTCTTTCACAGTTAAACCTCAATGTAAGCACAGCTGCACAGTGCGGAGGAGCTACAGCTAAACAGTTATAGCTTATACATTCGTCTTTATTTGGCGCAGTTATACGTGACTGGTGAAATGATTTTATTCTTCATTCTGAAACTCCTCATCACCAAAGTAGAATTGAACCCTTCAATATGAAGGAACATCGTAGTGGCCAGCTGTTCCTCCTCTGCCATGCTTTAAACTTGGAATTCACATGTTCAAAGAAGTGGTCAGCCAATTGTAGGCAACTGAAATTGCAGTGAAGCTCTGAGCCCATTCAAAGTTCATTGCTGAAGTATGAAAAATGGTTTCAAGGCACAAAGGCGTACAACAGATGTGCTGAACTGTAGTATAACGACAGTATTAGTGGACAGAAATGAGTCCAGTTTTATAATAAAACATGCTTGTAGTGTTCCACATGAATGAAACGACGTCTCTATTTCTCATTTGGAACTTTCTTCCCTCCTCACCCCTCACTAGGCAGTAATCGGTGTACTTATAGCTTCTCTAGCACAGTAGCAGCTCAAGCTTCTTAAGGGCGTGTGGGGAAAAAAAACATTGTTATCATTTTCAACAGTAGGTCTATACATCGTCCAGTCAATGACCACCTTTCAGTTGAGGTGGTTGGATGGTTGTTCCTCAAGCTACCAGTAGGGGGCACTGGCTTGAATGCTGCCCCAAGACTGCCAGTCGGGGAAAAGTCCGTTCCAGCTGCGAGGCCTGCTGAACTGAGCAAATTCCCTCTCTCCCTTCTTCCCCTGCTTCTTGGGGGCTTGTGTTTTCTTCTGCTGTGTCGCCGAATTCCACTCGTCGTCCTGCTTCCAAGCCGTGGCCACCAGTCCGTAGTTTCTGCCGTCGTTGTTGTCCCAGTACGTCTGGCCGCCGGTGGCGTAGCTGATGCAGAACTCCACCTTGTTCTGCGGCGGCACGTACGCGGGCAGCTCGATGGCGAACGAGAAGGTGTCCGTGTCTTGGCAGCCGTAGACGTTGTTCATGTACGTGCACTGGAAGTCCCGGTAGCTCCTCCACGACTCGAAGGTGATCCGAACGTGGACGGCTTTCTCGAAGGCCAGGTTCCGCACCTTGACCGTGCCCGTCAGCGCCCTCTCCTGCAGCGTGCAGTTCTCCAAGCACACCGAGTTCTTTAGCAGGCGGCTCCGGAAGTCCAGGTAGTCGGCCGCAGGCTGGGGGAAGTCCAGCACCCTGCTCTGGACCGTGTTGACGCGCAGGGCAGCCGTGGCGCTCTCCAGTTCGTCCAGGTCGAACTGTAGCTGGGACGAGGCCCTGCCGTCCCGGTTGTCGGACGGGGAGAAGACGTGGACGGCCGTGAGGGACATGCCCTTGGAGTCGGCGAACACCACCTTCTTCTTGGCTTTGCTTTTGGAGGTCTGCCAGCCCAGGCAGTGCGGCTCCAGCTGGCCCCCCTTGCTGCTGAGGCAGGGCCGGAGGGGCTTGAAGTGGGTCTTGATGCGGCTCCTGGTCCTGTAGTCTTCATAGGAGCTGAGGAAGCTGCGAAGGGGCGGGGAGTGGGCGATGTACAGCTGCACCGCCACGTCCACTGGCATGACTGGACCCGGCATTGGGGGCTCGAAGATGTGGAGAATGCTACAAACACAGACGTTTTTAGTGTGTATGGTCACCTTTTAGTGCTTTTCTATGAAGCTTCTTAGCATATTAGCTCATTTAAGCATATCAGGAAGAGTTTTCATTTCTTAAACTTTAAGACAGACAGCAAAATAATAAACTCTGCTATCAGCACATAACAGCATGTAGCCCTTCTTAGCCTTGTGAGTAATGCCCGTTACTTAAGATTCATATTTTCAAGGTAAAACGATATAAAAACATGTTCTAGTCGAGCCTGTCACAAGCATTAGTGTCTTACTAGCATTAGCACAGAGGACGAAACTCTAAGCAGCTATCGTTGCTGGTATTCTTACCTTGCAGAGCTCATTAAATGTCTCTAAAAAGGAGAAGAAAGGCTCATAGCAGGGTTTGGACGGCGGACTGTTAGGACTGTTTTCTGGGTTAAGGAGAGCCCTGAGGTGCCCCGGCTCTGTATCTGCTGAAGTTTCACTCCGCACCTCCTCTTTCTGCTCACCGGCGCTGCTGGGGCTTCTCAGCGCGCGACGCTATTAAAACCAGCGCCTCTGAGCTCATTTGCATATGCCGGCCAAGTGAGCCGCTGCGGGCCAATAGCAGCGTAGCCGGTTGCAAGTTTGGCCAATCAGAGGACAGTCTTCCTCTGCCTGTTCACTACAGAGAGGTGGGGTGAAGTGCTCTCGCCCTAAGGGAAGGGGGGGCTTTACTGAGAGCAACTGCGACCCCTGGCGGTAGAGTGTTAACACACACTGTTTGAGTCACTAACTGTATGTACTATAATCACTTGATAAACTTTCTTTCTTTCTTTCTTTCTTTCTTTCTTTCTTTCTTTCTTTCTTTCTTTCTTTCTTTCTTTCCTTTGATAGTTTATTTGCATTTAGAGATTTATTGATGATTAAAGGCTATTTATGAATTAATTTATTTATACTTTTAGATTTTTATGTGAATATATATATAATATTTTTATTCTGTATTTTATATATCATATTGTAATAATGCATTTTTTAGATGCTGTTCGTATTGAATAATATATACATATAGCTTTTATTTATTTTATTATTTATTTTATTATTTATTTTATTATTTATTTATTTATTTATTTATTTAACCCTGTCATGTCTGGCAATTTTCGCAATCGGAATGGTAATCCAAATGCACTGATGTACCAAACCTATTTGCTTTTACAAGAACAGCTCTATAGGTTTCTATAGCCTATTCTTGTTAATGTTTGTATTTTTATTTAATTGATTTACTTATTCAGCCAGGCCTGGCAGGCAATAAAGGAGAGGAAAAAGAGGAGAGAGAGAGAGAAAAAAAGAAAGAAAATAAAATAAGTAAACAATATATATATATATATATATATATATTTTTTTTTTATTATTATTATTATTTTTATTACAAATAATTAAAAACGATCACAATAAAGAGTAATATATTATATATAATATTGTACTGTTTATATTTATATTATATAAATATTATATACATCTAAAAAGCCTGACGCTTCAGGTCACCACCACCCAGGCCAGAGGCCTACAGATATCTGTACACAGTGAATCTCTCCCTCTCTCTCTATCTCTCTCTCTCTCTCTCTCTCTTTCTCTCTATTGATCTCACCAGATGACAAATTTTTAGATATATATATATATATTTTTTGTTCTGTGGCTTAGATGTTAATTTCCTTACATTTTTTTTTCTTTGATGCTTAACTTGCATCTTTAGTGCTCTGTTGTCTCTAAATAATTGCTATAATTGATAATTCCCTTTATTCCATTGATTAGTTTATGCTTAAACCGCATAGTAGATGCAATATATTGAAGCGTACTGCAACAACACTGGGCTATTTTTAAGCTCTACCTCTGTGCTGGTTATATTCAGGCCATGGTCGCGGTTAATCATTCTCAGAAGTCTATGTTAAACTGCCGCTGTCAGTAGGCTACTACTCACCTGTGCACGGCTGCATTCTGTCTGAAGCAGCAGTAAACACACACATGAACTGCTTCCAGTACACCTGCATGTTGTTGTGAACTCTGGTCGTACGGTCCAGAGTGCAGGTTTGGGGGCTTTAGATTGACTGAATGTTGATCAGGCCTTGAAGGCGTGACAGAGCAGTTAAATCCACAGGCCTGACGCTACAGGTCACCACCACCCGTGCCAGAGGCCTACAGAAATCTGTACACAGTGAATCTCTCCCTCTCCCTCTCTCTCTCTCTCTCTCTTTCTCTCTATTGATCTCATCAGATGACAAATTGACACCTTGTTAACTGATCTGGACTGCAGTTCCTGAAAGCTGGGCTGTAAGTATCAGTAATCAGGGCTCAAACCTCTCCAATAATTAACACCACAATGCTGTTGATAGAATGATTGATTGGCGTCAAACGGTGCTTTCATCGTGATGGACTGGCCGATTTGATCTTTCTAAAATGGTTCTTCATTTTTGATTAATGGACTTGATTAATGGGCTCCTAATCTGTTAGTTTAAAGAAATAACAATATTAAGGATCATTACGGGCCAAGCAAGAAGGGGCAATGACCAGGGACCTCAGGAGACCACAAGGCCTAAAAGGGCTTAGAGAAAAAAAAGGTTCTGGAATATGTGGGGACTAAATAAACACTGCCACTCACATGTAGTCTGTGACTAGGCAAATGTAGGGCCCCCATGAGCCAAGCCCCCCAAGCCCCCATGAAAAAATTAATATATATATATATAAACTCAACTGTTACTTGTGATTGTTGTGATTATTTTTGTTAAACATCACACAAATGTAAACATAAGACAGCTTTATGTAAATAACCTCTGTTGTGATTGGTTGTCTGTTATTATGCCCCCCATTCAAAAAGAAATCTAGGCCAAAACATTCTTTAGCATAAAGGAGTAAAGGAGCCGAGCTGAACCTATGTAGGCGGAGGGGTCAGAGATTAGCTGCTGTGGGTGGATGTACAGTTTGTAAACATGTTGTTTGTTTTATGACATCACAGCAGGCTGTCTTTGCAGCTTAGTTTCCATATGACCATGATCTGTCCCTGAACATTTAAAGAGCCCCTTTCTAAACATCTGGGGGTCGTCAGGGATGTGTTCTTTGGGGCCCGCCGTTCACCTGAGGTATATTAATTTATATATATATATATATATATATATATATATATATATATATATATATATATATATATATATATATATATATATATATATATATATTCAGTTAACTATAAGTTAAAATCATAATAATATAATAAAAAATAATGTCCTAATCATTATTGCCATGATTATTATTTTTTTATATTATCATACACTGTAATGAATTCCTGTAATTTTACAAAATCTTACTGTATTTTATAATAATTGTAAAATACTGTTAGATTATCACTTATAATATGTAAATTAATAGTAATTCAATCAGTTTCCCAATAACAGCAGAAAACTAATTTATCAGCTTAATGCAGTATTTTCTGTTAACCTGTCTATCAGTCCAGCGTATCACTATCCATCAGACTAATGTTTCTGTTTTCACACTTTTCCTAAACTACCCAAACGGCTTCTACTCATTTAATTGACAATATATACGCAGTTGAGATGAGATAAGACTTCAGCTCATTTTGTTTTCACTGTTAACACACTTCTCCTGTACCTGTGCTCTGTTTCATACATTAGCTCAACATTCAGTCAGTGCAGGAAGTGCTGAGCAGTTAGTTTTGTGTTCATTCGTTAAATAAAGAAAGATAATCTAAATGGGTTCTTAGACGAGGAGACACGAGCTGGTGCGTTTACAACTGAAATGCTTGGACCTCACAGCTGCGGTGGTCCTCATGAAACTTAAGCAAAAGGTGGCTGTTAACATCACGTCTCCTGATGTTTGCACTGTCCGATATTGTTTTGTCAGCATAATTATTAAACATTTAAGATTTAAGATGCTGTTTGTTAGGTCTGTTTCATTAAGTGAGTAAATTTAGTGAAGAAACTGGAGCTTGAACAGTGGTAGCTAGCTAGCTGGCTGGCTGGCTAGTTGGTTAGTACCATAAATACACTGTTGTTTTAGTGTCATATACTGTAATTCAATTTACAGTACAATACTGTTAAAGTACATTACAGTAGATGAACTGTAAAATGACAGTGAAATGCAGTGAATTTTTGAAGTGTGCTATGAATAACGTTAACCCTGTTAACACAGTCTAGCACAGTGTCAGCCATGAATTATTTTTCTCACAGTATTTATCTTATATGTTTGATCTAGTTTTAAAAAAGACACATCCTTGTACCTTGTACACAGGACATCTAGGTGGTCTGTGTGGTGTCAACCTCACCAAGCTGGTGGACCAATATATGCTTGCTCTTTGGGTATCTACTGTTTGACAGGTGGGGTTAATTAAGAACCCTGGTGGTCTCTTAAGTGCATTTATTGCAGCGAGATTAAATGTAACATATAAGAGCCGGAGTTTTTAAACACGGTGTCCACTCACTGTCCACACTATCCACCTGGTAGATGTCAGAGAATTCAGAGATGAAAGCTCTCGCCTATCTGCTGCTGCACAGTTTGTGTTCTGTGGTCCTTAGGACAGGACGCTGCCCACAGGGCACTGTTGGTGCGGAGAGTTTTGGTTGGTGGACTGTTCCCAGTCCAGCGAGGACACAGAGGGGTTTAAACACTTCAGTAGCAGCACTGCTGTGCCTGATCCAATCAAACCAGCGCAACACACACTAACACCCCACCATCATGTCAATGTCACTGTAATGCTGAGAATGAGCCACCACCCACATAATGCTTGCTCTGTGGAGGTCCTGCCCTCTAAAGAACCACAAAGTACTGATGAAGCTGACAGAGTGGACAGTGTGTGGTGGTTTTAATGTTATGGCTGATCGGTGTATATTTATATAGAAACCAGTGAACAGCTAAACGAAGCCATGCCTTCCCATTAAAGAAGAATGCAAACTACCCTGTTCTGGGAGCTAACCCTGCATTTTTCCCACTAACTGACCACACTAAAGGCCTAAATTGTTCTAAAGCAGCAAGTGTTGACATACTCCGGCTCCAGCCTTAGACCAACCCCATTCATTTAGCGCAGCTCTCTGTGTTATTACAGCAGCAGGTTAAAACTGACAAAGCGTTTAGAAATAAGCTCAGGTTAGAGAAGATGACCTCCTTACCTTGCTGTATTTATCCCTAACAGGAAGTGGTACCAGCGTATTTCTTGTTAATGAGTCTGCTGCCGCGGTCAGCTAGTCTGAGTGCTCGGCTATAGTGCTGCTCTACATTGAGGCTGGAGAAGCAGATGGAACGTGCTTTAGGCTTGCCGGAAGGTCATCGTCCTGCAGATGTTTGTCTGCTTATATTACTGGGGACTGCGGTGCATACAGGGGTACTCGCTCACAGACACGTACGCACATACATATACGCTCTCCTGCACATACATCAATTGGTATGGACACCATAATAGGCTTGTTGAAGTTCCTAGAGTGCAGGATTCATCTTTTTGAAGTAGCATCCATGAGGGCAGCTCAAACCTATCCCTTGATATAAGTCCCATAGTTTCAGGTTAGGAGGAACCTGGTACATTGATGAGTGGATTTGATTGCCGTCATCTATAAGAGTATTGCTGATGTCAGGTACTCATGGTGGATATTCCCCTCTAGATGATGCTAGGCGCTGGACATGGTGACCTTAGGTTCATGCGCAGCTGCTCCAGAGCATCCTGTTCTATGGCCAGTGCTTTTTATACAAGCTGTGTATGAATGCTAGCAATGGGTGCACCTTAAAGTATCTAAATTAAAGTAGCATCAACATGTAAGAAGACATAGGAAACATGGCTGTTTGAGTAGGGGGTCTTTTATTGCACACAGCAAAAAGGAACAAACACCACCACTGGTAGCTGATCAGTATACCCAAAAAAGCACAGACACGTGTACACATCTTTCAGCTAGCCGTCAGTAGAGTCAGTAGGGGGACACTATGAGTCAGTAGCGAGACTTTACACAGCCCCCCTTTCAATCATCAGTAAGGGGACATTACAAATCAGTAGTAGGACATTACGAGTCAGTGGTGGGACTTTACATAGCCCCCTTGTTAATCAACAGTGGGGACCTCACAAAGCCACATTGGTAACACCTGCTAAAAGCACCGCTGGAGGGCTGCAGTCAATGCTGCTAGGCTTATTTACTACAGTAAATAAGTCAGTAAGGGGACATTATGAATCAGTAGTAGGACATTACGAGTCAGTAGTGGGACTCTGCATAGTCCCCTTTTCAATCAACAGTGGGGACCTCACAAAGCCACGTCACTGGAACCTGCTATAAGCAACGCTGGAGAGACGCAGTCAATGCTGCCAGGCTTTTTCATTGCAGTACAATCTCTCGTAATGCGAGCCAGTAATGTTACAGTAGAGTTAGTACGGGTTACATTACCAGTCAGTAGTGGAACTTAACACAGGCCCCCAATCGGTCATCTTACAAAGCCACGTCATTGGCATCTGCTATAAGGAAAGCTGAGGAGCTGCAGTCAATGCCGCATGGCTTATTTACTACATTGAAGTTTCTCCTAATGTGAGTCAGTGGCAGGACACTACAAGTCAGTAGTGGGTTATTACACAGCTCCCCTTTCAATGGACAGTCACGCTGATACCTGCTCAAAGCATTGTCAGAGAGCCACAGTCTGTGCTGCCAAGCTGCCATGCTAGCTGTCGTCCAGGCATCCTCTAGTTGGGCTCCACTGACAAGCCTCACCATGCTGCCTCCTTCACAGTTCTTCCCATTCATCTTTGCCACACTGCTTCTTCTTCAAAGGCCTTCAGCCAGGCTAGGTTAAATGGTGCTACCCCACTTCTGACAACACTGTGGCTTTGGTGTAGAGGGTGCTTCGAGCTAATGCTCTTTTACCGAACAGGGTAGCATGGGAGACCCACTGGCTGGGAAACAGGCAGGTCACTTCTAACCGTACAACTCTACTGGACAGTAGAGAGCAAACTCGCTCCATAAACACTCACAATATAGCACACGCAACACATGTACACATCTTTCAGCTTAGAGTAGTAACTTATTTAAAAAAATAAGTAGTAACTTATTTAAAACGTTGGTACAGTGTTAATTTTGTTGACAAACTATTTTCATCATAGTTTTCGTTAACAAACCTTTTTTTCATGACAAAAACGAGACGATAACTAAATAAAAACTACATAACAGGATAAAAACTATGACGAAATTAATTCACAAAAATGTTTGGCAGGGATGACATCCAATCAGAACTGATTAAGTTTTGTGAAAGGCAGGGACAAGTTAGGAAAATATCCAATCATAACTGCTTTGGCGTATATGGAGAGGCGGGACAAGCCGGTTAGCCATCAATGAAACATACACTTACACAAATTTGGTTTAAACCCAGGAAGACCATACAAGCCTGTGAATTGTCGTTACTAATGATGGAACTAAGTGATCTAGACAGTGTCAGCGGAGAGAAAGAGAGTTTAGCGTTTGTGTTTAGAGAAAATCACCACACCGCGCTGGACATCAGCACTCCAGGACCACCGTTAGCTAGCTTTACCGCTGCTAACGCTAGCTTAGCCTTTCTTAATCCTAGTCCTGAAAGCACACTGCCCTGTACAGTTTAGAGCGTGTCCTGCTGTAAACGCTGTATTAACTCAGTAAGGTGGTGTGAATGGTCAGATTAGTTGGATCAGGTATGTGGGAAGCAGGTGAAACGCTATATATGCAGGGCAGCGTGTCCGGACCAGAGCCGGGAAACTAGGTAGCTAACTCCAACCATCTGATCATGTCCCAAATCTCTCCGTATACACTAGAAAGTGCACGAAATAGATTAGCTAGTTTTATTTACAATGAATTAGTGCATGTTATGTGCAGTGTGTATCTCTAGTAAACACTGTGAACTAGAGATGTGGCAGTTTTTCATTCACTTATTTACTGTTATGCTCGATTGGCAGCACTAGTAACAATTATTAAATAAATAATAATTCTTATGTGAATATGTGCAATTGCAGAAGACCAGGCATGGTTTGTTAAATCTGTTTGTGTGTGTATTGGTCTTTCAAACATGAATAATATTCCATAACTGGTTAATACATGTTTCATTTCGTGTGAGTATATATAATGAATTAAATAATGAAGGTAACTGAAAAAAAAGCATTTATATTTTACACCCTTTATATTTTAGTCGACTAAATTGGCTGTGGATTTAGTCTAGACTATATTCTTATGATAATTAGTTGACTAAAGCTAGACTAGAACTCAAAACTATCCAGATGACTAAATTATGACTAAAACTAAATGACATTTAAGTCAAAAGACTACGACTAAAACTAAATCAAAATTTGCTGTCAAAATTGACACTGTGTTGAAGTCTCTCTTACATCAGATTGCGCACATGGTCACTCTGCATGGTCACGTCTCCTGCACGTCCATGGGCAAATGGGTCAGTAGCAGGACTCGACAGTGTATTGTTATTTTGTACTGAAATCGTATAGGCTGTCAAGTCAAACCCGTTAAAAATCATTAGTCAGGGGTTAATATGGTTAATATGGTTTTCATTACATCACCTAAGCATTTCTAATTTAAAGCCGAATTTGAGGGCAAGGTTTTTGTTGTACAGAACACATGCTCTAGGTTTAGTGCAATGTGTGTAAACAGGGATGAACATCAGTAATGATTAACCTTCATAACTTCACTGATATGTTGTTGTATAGGTGGCCTCATGAACCAGCACTTATCTCTCCTATCAGCTCACGTTCACTCTGCCTCTGTGATAGCCTTTTCAAGCGCTAAGTTTATTTGCCAGTCACTCTTAATATCAGGTCACTCCGGGCCGCGACAGCCCTCTTTCCTTTGAAATGGACCCCAGGGAGCTTAAACAGCCGACGATAAGATCATATCTTCTAGTGCTGGATGTAATGACCCACCTGAGTGCATGTAATCACATTTCACGACCTACGGGAAACACCGGCTGCAGCAAGCTTGCTTTTACAGTGGAGGGGCTACTCAGACACTATTGTTTCTGTTATTTAATAGACTTTCAGTGCATATATACACTTAACATATATAATGTAATGTTTGTTTTTTAGGATAAACAAATACAGGGCAGCACGGTGGTGTAAGACGATCCTAGGTTGGAACCTCAGTCCAGTCCAGGTCGTACCCCATGCTTGAGTGGGTTTTCTCCAGGTATGCCGGTTTCCTCCCACTGTGCAAAGACATGCATGTTAGGTTGATCCCTCACACTGGATTGCCTGTAGGTGTGAGTGTGTGTAGGCCATGCAATGGACAGGCAACCTGTCCATGGTGTACCCTGTGAGCATGACTAGTGCAACAAAGTGGAAAATAGTGGATGGATGGAAACAAATATAGGATTGAAAATCAAAATGTTGGCAAAAGTGTTCTAGAGCAACTTGCACCTGGTGCCATTACAAAAGATGGTGCCACTGGTAGGGAAGGAAATAAAACCATTACTCCTACTTTAAGGAGCAGTGTGTAACTATTGGTTGGCATCTAGCAGTGAGGTTTGCAGATTGCAACAAACTGAATACCCCTCCCTAACCCCTCTGTCCATATTGGGCTACTACAGAAACATGGTGATGCAACATGTTGAAAGAGGACCCACTCTCTATGTAGATATGAAGGGCTCATTCTAAGCCAACAAAAGCATAGAGATGTGTAGCTACAGATAAATATACCTTAATGAATAAACAGTTTTTAAAACCCAATCCATTTATCTTAGCAATGAGATGTAAAGATGTAAAGATGTAAAACAGATGTAAATAATCATATATATATATTACAAAGTAACATGAATATCTTATTGGGAAAGAAGTAAATCATATCTTGAGCTCCAGTTTGAAGAACAAAGTGTAGTTCCAGATTTCTCCTGGACGCCCCAGACATTGTATGAATGTATTCAGTTCCTTTAGCAGCAATCTTGATTTAGCTTAATGAAGTACTGAGCAGTCAAAGCAGGTATTAGATGAGAACTGTAAATAATACTGGGTTGTTTATAAAAGCAGAAGCTTGGAAGGGTTAAAAAAGCACACTCTCGTATATAAAAGCACCACTTACTGTATTGATATTGTTTAAATAATAATTATTATAATAAGTGTATTATAATAATGCTCCCCTTGCTTCATTGTTTAGGGCACCTAAAAGACTTGTACAGAAGGCTGTTTAGAAGCAGTAATTAAAAATAAAAACATGTCATGTTTGATATAACCTCATCTGAAAGTCAGGAAATATGGAATAACTGACGCATGTTACTTCTAACAATACCTAGGATGTATTTGAACATGTCAGATCTCCTAAACCAGGTCAACAAGAACTTGATCTCAGTCTGATTAGCTTCTAAATTATAGTTTTTATACGTATTAATCAGTAATCGCTGTAAACTATTCAGTAATAGTCTTGAAACTAATATGCTATGTATATAAATACAGTTTTGAGACTGAAAACCTGAAGCGCGTGCCGTGTACAGGCTTTTCAGATGAAGGGGTTAAATAATGACTAAGCAGAGCATTGTTACCTGCCAAGCCAAGTCTTGCATAAGTAAAGTTTGTGAAATGGTCACAAACGCCAAGTTTTCTTGCGCGTGAAGCCTTTTTTTAGGTGCTCGGTTGGCACCGGGATGAAAAACGGGATCAGTTCAGCATCCTGCACTTTGATTTCCTGAATCGACTTGTTTATAGGGAGCACCTTGCTCACCGCCATGCGGGCCAGCTGCTCTCATGCAATCTGTTTGCTCTGAGATTGTGTCGAAACCTGGAGTTGTAGTAGGGTTGCAGAGGCCCACTCAGTGTAGTAATACTCAACCATGGCCTGCTCCAATTTAATATAACCACACCAATTTTCAAATGTCCAGGCCTAGAATAAGCTGTTTGTCAATGTGTGACTTTTTTCTGTTTTAATCATTATATTTGATAATTTTAGAAATAATATGTATTATATAACATATATTTACATCCATTATTCCACTGGACTGCTCCATATACAGTGGTGCTTACAAGTTCCAGAACACTTTAGAATTCCCTGTAAATAAGAAAAAAAACTGTAATCAGACTTTCATTTATTAAGTCCTGAAAGTAAAAGTAAAACATATGGGAAAAAAATATACTTGGCCATTTATTTGGATTTATGATCCAATATTTTCCATCTGTGAGTGCTTTTAGTATTTAGTAGTACTAACCCCAACTAAACGTTTCCTGTATGGGATGTTGATGGCGTTCCTCACGTGAACTGCCCACTTCAGGTTCTTTCACAACATCTCTATTGGATTAATGCCAATAGAATGACTTTGACTCTGTCATTCCAAAACATTAACAGTTTACTTCTTCTTTAATCATCCTTTGTTAGAATGTTTGCTGTTCAGAGACGACCTGGGTTGGATTCCCAGTCCTGGTCTTTCTGTGTGGAGTGTGCATGTTCTCCCCGTTCTCAGGGTACTTCGGGTTCCTCCCAAAGTCCAAACACATGCATGTTAGGTTGATCGCTCACTCTAAATTGCCCGTAGATGTAAGTATATGGTGTACCATGTGGTCGCTCCAGCCCTCCCCAGTGACCCCAACACGTGGGATAAAGCAGAAGATGATAGATGGATGGATGGGCTGCTGTTCAGTGTTCTCCTGATGGTGCACTCAAGAATATGAACAATTTCCACAGTAAGAGAAGTAAGTTTGTTGTTTAGAAGTTACCTTGGGTTGCTTTGTGGCCTCACAGATTATCACACACCTGGCTCTTGGAGTGATCTTGGTTGGTGGACCATTCTTGGGGAAGGTAATAAGAGTCTTGAGTTTCCTCTATTTGGAGACAATCTGTATGACTGTGGAGTGCAAACTTTTTAAAGATAAACTTTTCCAGCTTGGAGAGTATCAACAACTTGTGTTCTCCGGTCCACAGAAATCTCCTTTGGTCACGGCTTGATGACCTTCCACAAACGTGTAATAAAGTACTGACTTGACGGATTCTTGTTCTTTATATAAAAGAGGTCAGCCGCATGATTAACATGACCCGATGGTCATCACATTGATTGAAAACCCCTAAATTAGTGCTGCTGGAGTGTTTAAACACCTCAGTGTCACTGCTGGACTGAGAACAGTCCACCAACAGCAACATCCAGCCAACAGTGTCCTGTGGGCAGAGTCCTGTGACCACTGATGAAGGACTAGAGAACACAAACTGTGCAGCAGCAGATGAGCTCTGACTTTGACAAGGTATCAAAAAAAAGTGGACAGTGATTGGACACAGTGCTTATTTACATTTCTGCCCTAAAATGTGCTAAACATTAGGATGTGTTTATTTACCTTAACTCAGAAAATCAACCCAACGTGTCATATCTTTTTTTTTAACTATATCTATTTATAGTCCGCCTCGTTGAGGTCTGATTTGGAGACTGGACATTAATGTTTCACAGGACTGGCTGAAGTCAACATTGTGCCAGCTAGCACGCTCTCTTCACATGGCTGCCTCGCTCGGCCTGCCAGAGTACACAGGGTCAACCTTGAGAGGGACTAACTCAGACTTCTCAAGAGGCAGAGTTTCAAAAAGCACAGCCGTCTGTTTAGTGAGAAATGGACAGAAAATAATGCTGCCCTGGCTGTGTTGGCTGCGTTGGGCAATCTCGGAAGGAATGCGAAGATTTGAAAGTCATTATTTTATGTTGGTGCCAAGGAATGTGACATAACTGGGTCTAAGGTTTCTAGTTCAGGCCCAGAACTCAGCTGATCAGACCACATGTTTGATCTGTTCCAGCTCTCAGTACAACTGAGCAACAAACACCAACATTGATTTTGGAACATAGAACCATTGGAACCATTTACCAAAGAAATGGAACAGTAGTTATAAACTTGGCCACAAGGGGTCTCTCAAGCAGCATAGACGGGTGCCAGGAAGCCCTGTTTGCTTGAAGCGTTTGCTTCTTACCACCTTAGATAGAAGCTAAACTACCAGACTGATCAATTCGGCTGGAGAACCAACTTAAGCATTACAGCCAAATATTCCTTGCTTGATATATATATTCTTTACAGTGGTGGTGATAGGAACCATGGGTTGCAATGTCAAAAACAACCAACATAGCCATTTTACTTCCAAAACGATTAGTGTACTTACACTTCCCAATGGTCATATGGCCAATTCCATAGAGTTTTTCTACATCATATGAATGCAACAGGTGTCCTTTATATTGTGTGAACATTTCCTGATGAATAGCCCAATAGAAATGCGCCAAAAGAACTTGGAAAAACTTTGGTTCCACTGATTTATATTAAAGATGAAGTAAGTTTTTGGTCACAGAGCAACTTTACAGGAGTTTGAAAACATAAAGTCACAGCATGTATCCCTCTATAAGCAAGACAGAGACGATGGTGGCAAGGAAAAACTCCCTCAAGACTGGAGGAAGAAACCTTTTGTGGAACCAAGACCCACAAGGGCGGCCCATCCTCCTCTGTTCAAACAGTATTTACAGTTTATTAAGACTGAGTTCCGAATAAAAGCTGAGTGAATCTCTGTTTGAAGACTGGCTGGCAAAAGCTTTAGAAACTGCACAGTTTGAACCTACAGCCTCCAAACTGCATGTACTCACCAGGGACAGGTCCCCAACCTCTACTTGTCATTTATTCATCCCTCCTTGCACTATTTAAGATGAGCAACCATCCTGCGTTTCTTTAAGGTTTCCTTCATTTCTCCCTGTTGCTGCATTCATCAACATGGTCTTCAAGTTCAACAGCATGTTGATGAAATTTGATTCTAGCACTCAACCAATGGCTCTCCTGGCCCCCCTCTCCAGGTTTCCTGGATTTAAAAAATTGGATGTGAGAAGACTGAATTGATGCTGTTTGGGTCTAAAGCTGGTCATGTTGGTGTTATTCTGATAGGTGTCATTGGTGTTATTATGTGCATTGCAAAGCAGTTTTTTTTCTTTCTGCGTAACTCGTCCCGCGGTCAACAAACAGCTTTTTGATTTGAATGCAAGCATTCAAATTTTCCCATACAATATTTTCCCATAGAGAATGAGTAGAATGCAATCTACTGAACTTGCTCAACAGACACACATCATTTCATATACACTGACTCAGGGCAGACCCCCGACCACAAATTCATTAATAATTCAACCAAAAAAAATAAAAAATACACAATACACAATAGATAAAGAGAATGCAACTAAACAAAAAATGTGAACTAAATAATCTAGCATGTTGGTGAGCTTTTTTTTTTTTACATAAATGCCAGTCCTAAGCGGTTCTGCCTCAGCATTTCTTTAGATTTCATCAATTTATAGACTTTTACTCAGACATTCCAACATGCAACATTTCTCCTGCTTTAACCACTCTTTGTTGACTAACTGCTTTTTTTTAAGCCTGTTGTTGTTCTGCAGGACCCACTTTCTGTTGGGGTTCACCTTCCAGTTGAATGCCCCAATATTCTCCAGTAGAATTTGTTCATACAATCCAAAATTCATTGCGTCATTAAATGATAGCAAGCTCTTCAGCTCCAAAACTACAATACTGCCACCATCATGTGAATGAAGTTTTCTGTTTTTTTGCCTATTTAAGCCATACATATCTCTCTGTTTTTACTTTATCTGTCCAAATATCATTCTTTCAGTAGTATTCTAGCAGTACTCTGGAATTCTAGAGACCAGATTGTCGCTAATACATTTTAAACAGTTCTTCATGCTATCACTCCATTCATACTGGTCTTGTTTAGTGTTTGCACTATTGTGGATTCGTGAACACTGACATGAGCCAGCATTATTTTATTATATACATACTGCCTTTCTCATGCACAAGGCACTATGTATATAGTACTGTATATGATATAGTACTGTATATGTATATACTCGTTTACAGTGACATGAGCCAGCATTATTTTATTTATTAGATTTTTGTATCAGGTTGCCTTGTGCATGAAAAAGCCACTATGTGTGTGTGTGTTTGTTTGTGTATATATGTATATATATGTATATATATACTGCCTTTCTGCCTTTATATACTGCCTTTCTCATGCACAAGGCACTATGTATATAGTACTGTATATGTATATAGTACTGTAGTGTTATAGTACTGGTACAGTTTAGTGTCTGTATAACAGCTTAGAGTTGGGCAACAGGTAAGTGCACATAATGAGCATGTGTGCGTTGGTGGAGGAGGGAGCTTCAGAAGTTAGTGTCCGGGGAGAGTATTGCTAAATTGCTTAAAAGCTGTAGTGGCTAGGGGATCACTAAGGACTGAATTGGTAACAGCTCAGCTCTACCTGCGTCACTTAGTTCTCTCCTGAGAATGTTCACCTCACGTTTCATCACTTAACCCCTATTGCTCACTGTTCAATACTATTGATAAAATGCTTCCTGTAATTAGTCACATGCTTTCTGAGTATGTTTAGAGGTGTAGAGGCAAGGATTTGTTCTTTCTGGACACACACACACACATATATATATATATAGGAGAGCTCACTTACTTTCAATGTAAGTGAATGGAACCAACATGTTTCACTTTGGACAGCAACAAAATACATATATGTTGCATACAGAGCCCATTCCTTTTAGGCTAATAGTGCACATGGCTTGCCAGTCCATCATAAAGGAGATACTCCAGCATACACACTTACATCTATAGGCAATTGGCCTGACTGCATTGACTCTGGGAGGGAACCCACACTGACACAGGGAGATCTTGCAAACTCTTAAAGACAAAGAAAGAATCCTATCTGTCTGTCCAGGACATTGAAATAAGACCCATTAATGCTATGTTCTTTGTTCTTATTTTCTTTCTTGTTCTTCATTTATGTTTTTTTATTTGTTCTTTATCTTTACTTTACTTTATCTGTTCTTTCCATCCCTTTTCCCATTTTTCTTTCTTGTTCCTCATTTTTTCTTTTTTATTTCCTTTTATTTATCCTTGCTTTATTTTTGTTTGTTCCCTTCCTTCTTTTTAATTCTTTTAATCTTTCTTGTTGTTCATTTATTCCTTTCTTTCTCTTCCTTATCATTCCTTTCTTTTTGTTTATTTATTTGTTTTCTTCTTTCTTACTTTCTTTATTTTTCTCATTTGTTCCTTTCTATTACTACTTTGTCCTTCCTTTCTTTTTGTTCTTTTCGTCTTTTGTCCATTTTTCCTTCTTTTCTTTCTTGTTCCTCTTTTTTTCCTTTTTGTCTTCCATGTCTTTCTTTTATTTTTGTTTGTTCCCTTCTTTCTTTCTTTCTCTCTTTCCCATCCATCTTTACTTATCCTGCTCTTGTTTAGGTGTGTAGTGCAACACTGCATCCTCTGTGTAGAACAGAACTGTGGTAGAGCTTCTGCTAACTTGTAGTGACTCTCCGTCGTCAGTAGATGGCTCTTCTGTCCAGGCTTTGCTTGTGGATGAGCTCTTATCTACGTGAGTCTGATGGCTTCACTGCAGCTTTCAGTATTAAGTCATGTGTGCTTTTGTGATTAGGGCTGTCAGGATGGACTCATCTGATTCAGCCCCTGCAAACCAACATCACTTCTCCACACAGAGATCCTTCATTACAGTGCTACTGTTATGCCTATTACTCCTTTACCATTTCTTCTCCTGCCATCCTTAATAAAAGTCTACATCTGTTCAATGCTAATGATGTCCTAACATGATAGAAATATGAGAATAAATAACAATGTAAATATTCATTATTGAGACTGATATTTGTAATCAGTCTGTCAATAAACTGGAATGTATGTGAGAGATTCTGTTGTTCTGTCACTGACCATTCCATTTTAACTTTCTTGTTATGTTCACACCTTCAAATGCAGGCATCAAGCCATCAAACCATTAAACAAAGCTGTTACAGACATATTCACATTACACACTTAGTGTGACTCATTAGTACATGCATTATTTTCTAATAAATTACTCATTAGTAAAAGCCTTAATGACTAGCAGGGCATGTACCCTTAATATTAAGGGAACATATCTCCTAATTTGTCCAATAAGACCATCAAGAGAATAAACACTGGAGCGAATAAAACAATCTGAGGTCGGTAAGCAAGCCCAGAAGATCATCAAAGCTTGCAAATTACATTTACAGCACATCTGCATACAAGTATATCTTGCAGTCTCCCGTTACCCGGCTCTAGATATGTAGGACACTGATTGTAATGGAAAGGAATTTTGATTGAAGATTCCCAGCAAACAGAACATCATGATCTTTCAGTGAGATAACCTTGAAAAGTAGCCCAGTTTGGCCAGAAACTATGAAACCAACCAATTTTCAGAGAGCTTCTGCCCTGAAAGCAAATAGAAAAGCCCAATAAATAAGATAAACATTCATAAATATCTTAGGATATCATTTCTAACAGAAGGCACAGATGGTACTGTTACGATCTCAAGTCCATCTTATATGAACATACAATATCAGAACTGAAACAAACTGAATCCCACTCACCGTGATATCCCCTCACTTGTGGAAAGAAAGAACAGATACTGGCTGCCATACTTCCAAAGCAGCCTCTGAGTCAAACTAACTTTTTTAACTTGTGTCCTGTTTGCATCAGCACCAGTTCTGGTGAAGATGAGTACTAGCACCCACTAAACATTATTTAAATGAGTCAAAGAATTCAAATGGAAGTACATTATGGATGTTCACGCTATTTTCTGTGACAACACTAGGGGTTTTTTGTTTGTAACATTTTTGTTTACTTTATGTTAGAAAGCAAGCAAAACGACAATAAACATATTAAATGACTAGCATAGTATGTTCAGTTAGAGGGAGTCAGTAATTGAAAGAAGAGAAAAACTTGGTTTGAGCAACAGTTACAAACACAGCACATAAAGATCAGAGTGTTGTGAAGACGCCTTCCAAAGAAGAGGACCTGCGTCTATGACTGAAGGCGCTACATTTAAAACCTCCACCCAAACCTCCGTACGTCTGCTCTTACCATTCTGTGGAGGAGAACCAGCACCAGAGCATCCTTATCCAGAGAAATGTCTCGCTTATGAAGTTCTGAGGAAGCAAACACTTGTGAGACTATCAGTTAAGTACCTATTTTATGATCAGTGTCCACCGCGTTAGGCTATCTGTACTGTAACTAACACCCACGCAGAATGGCTCAGGCAGCTGGCTTGACTTTGGTTTACACCGGCTTTCAGGAAAATTTAAAAAAATTCTCCATAAGTAACCTCAGGCCACCTTTTCATATCATCCACCCACTTATTAACCTTGGATAAGACGGTGTTGTGCCATTCAAACTTCTTGGGTGTGTCTCAAAACCTAGTGAGCTGGCACTGTCTAGGTAGGCAGCTGTTTAAGTAGCAGCGTTCTCTCCTCATCTCTCCTCATAAAACAGATTACTGAGACGCTCTAGTTAGAGAGAGACTGCGTCACGGCTTGTTCCCGCCCACTGCAGCACGCGACCACTGTTTTAGCTAGTTGCTAAGCTACCGGCCGACTATCCAAAACAATAGCCAGAGGTTTAATAATCCGCTATCATAAATGCTAAAGAAACGAGAACACAACTGCAAAATGGTCAATGACTCGGAAAATCGGAATAACTTACATTTAAAGATGACTGCTCCGCTAGTGGCGGATTGCTTTAGCGGCTGAGGAACCATTTGATGCCTCCTTACTATCAGGCCAAAATAAGTCTCCTCAGTAGACAAAATGTTTATGGTATCTAAGAACTGGGACAGTCTACATGTCGGGAGCGCATACTATGACGTAAAATGCTGTCTATGTAGGAGCTCACTAGGTTTTAAGACACACCCTTATTGCCTCTCTGGTCTCCTCCCATGTAACTGTATTCATTTCAGAGTTCAAAGTTCTAACACAAAGGTGGAAGAAGCACACACTTGAAAGTGGGTGTGGCAAAATACGGCGAATACTGGGAGCACCTCTGTCTCTGGCTTAAAAACACAAAGAGGTCAGTAAAACAAGCCATTTCCAAAACCCTAGACTGTTACGCTAACAGCCCCCAACATTTATCAATCAATCAATCAGGGCCTTTATTGTCACACAGTCACAAGTACAAGTACAAAAACCAGTTCCACACACCATATATACCAGGTCCAGTTCCAGCCCAGAAGAAACAACCACAACGGATCAAGTACGGTGGCAAACAATATGTGCAGTAATTAATCGTTCCAGGCCGGGAAGGTCATGGAGGCATGTTTCCTATCATCTGTCAGTGAGCGTGGACGATGTTTATCTTTAAATGAGGCTTCTTATTCGCTGCCTTCTTAATCAAATCTTCCATTCCACCTTAAATGATACAGCTTTCTCAACTGAGGATGCCAATTCAGGCAGTTTGGAAAAGTCGCAATAAGAGTTGTCTAATAAGACGCCAACTCAGGTACTCACATCTTTAACAAGATCCTGGACGACTCACGTTCAGAGTTGTTCCTTTACTCTGGACTGTTTCTCAAGCTTTGGACTGGATTAAGGCTTTGGGACATGAATGGCCATGAACCCCTACAGTGAGCCATGCTGTGTGAGTTTATCACTGTTTGGTTTGTGTTGATGTCAAAGTTTGTTTTCTTTTCCTGACTGTGTCAGCCAATCAGAGCAGAGCTCATCAAAATATTAATACGTGCATCATAAAAGGCTGTGTCCGATACACAAAAGCAGCTGTCTTGATGCCTTGCTGCTTAAGTAGTGCCATATAAGGCTGCGTTCCTCACTGTGTCCGTTCTGGTATATACTGCTATTTTTCTCCTAACAACATCGGCACTGCCGCAGAGTAAAGTGGATATATACATAGCATATTTATTATGGGATGTGTAAAGCAGTGAAAAAACAGAGGAACCTCAGCAGGTAGTATTTTATACAAACATTAGATTTGGCCTCCAAATACTGTATATGCCCGAAGTCGCATACCTTGTATGTAGACATCCGTAATAACATACATATTTAGTACTGAATAAATGCTTTTGATGGCACCTTTAATAACATTTATGTCATTCATTCATTTTCCAAGCCGCTTATCCTACTGCTTCACAGAGGCTGCTGGAGTCTATCCCAGTGCTCACTGGGTGGAAAGTCAGAAAACACCCTGAACAGGCCACCAGTGCTTCGCAGGGCGGACACACAAATTCACACCACACCAGAGCATCCAGAGAAAATCCATGTGGACACTATGGAGAACAGGCAAACTCCACAGAGAAAGGCCTCCAGACTGCCAGGCGGAGAATCGAACCCTCGTCCTTCTTGCTGTGAGGCGACAGCACTAGCCACTGCGTCAGATTAAATGTATGTTAATTAATGCTAAACCCCCTTCAGCTCAAATCTGACAGGCTATACTTCAATCGCTTCGTGATTTCTTCGTTTCAGATCTATTGTGGTGGCAAATTGTGAGCCTTCAAGACGGACGGGGGTGGGGGGACACCAAAGTAGACTAAACCTTTGGAAGTGAAGCCAGCTACCTTGTATCTTTTAGCTAGCATCAGCCAAATAAGTTAGCGAGCTAGACGTTATTGTTAGCCAGTCAATGCAGTGTAGTTTTTAGCTTCAGTTGGTTGGCTAGCTAGCTAGTGTTAACTAGCGTTTGTAGGCTTTTTAAAGATGATAAGATTAATAATCTAGCTCAGTTTAGCACAGCAAGCGTTTAGCGCCACAGGAACTCCCACTCAAGCATTCTGCTTCCTCGTCACAGCAAGAACAGGAGAGAGAAATGAGCAGGAACGCCTCAAAAGAGAGGTTTAATATTGATCAGTGGCCACCATGACCACCGAACTTGTTTTATTTCATGAAACATTCCAGATGCCTATGCTATAATAGCTAATACGTGCCTGTCAGAAGCTTTCTGGCTAAACTTGCTTGGCAAGGACGACCCCATGTACCAGAATCAAATGTAGGACATTAGCCTCGGTTCTGTTTTGTGTGTGGATGAACTGTCCCTATGTTATGAGGTCCCATGCAGCAATGTTTCCCGCTTCTGTTCTGTTAGTAGCGAGTAATCTAGTCCTTTCTGTGCCTCTCCACTCTTTTCTTATGCTCTAATTGGCCTGAACGTGAAGCTATGGGGCTAACGTGATGGGGTTGGGATGAGGGGGTGGGGGTGGCTAATTCAGAAGAGAGGAAGGGGGGGGTCCTAGAGTTCACCCCCACCCCCCCACCCATTTTGTACCATCCTGTTCCAATGTGGGAAGCGGCTTGAGGCTCTTTATGGCACTGAAGGGTGTCCTGGTGGGGTTTTGAGGGCCGGGGTCAGTTGTGTCTTTGCTGCGCCTCGTGGTAGGGTGGGAAAGAGGGCCTTCGGTGGGGTGTCTGGCTCGATGCCTGCTTTAAACACTTGATTCATGTGCTCTGATTACAGGCCAGGGTGTGTGTGTGTGTGTGTGTGAGAATGAGTGCATGCACGGATGCATGCGAGTGTTTGTGTGGTGTGTGCGCTTGCGTCCCTGTGTATTTGCATAATAGATGGAACTACACCTCATTGAGATTCTGTCTTCACTTCTATTAGGTACTCAATAAAATGCTCTGGTTCCGTAAAGAACCTCAGCTTTCTCGCCTGAAGTGCAAGAAAACAAGCTAGCAGACATTTTAATGCAATAGTAAGAACCGAACATCATGCTAAAAGCTACAAATGCATAAAAGTTGTAAAAGTCATGTGAAAGTAGAAGCAATGAGCTGAAAATCTAAGTCTTTGTATTGCTGTGAGTCATATTGTAAAAAATGTCCACAATGTTCATTCAAAAGTTAAGACTGAGTCCCATTAGCGTCAGCCAGCAAATCATATTAAGCAAAACTTAATTAATTTCAGTGGAATTCACTTTGATGTCCTGTTTTGACTTTAAACAAAAACAAATACCTTGGGGTTCTTTGTGGTCTCCCTGAATATTCTACGCTTTAATCTTGGAGTCTGTTTTGTTGGGTGACCACTCCTGGGAACTGTAACAGTGGTATAGAATTTCTTGCTTTACACTAAATCTGTGAAGTCAAAACTTGCCACCAAGTGATTTTGGAAACTCATTCAGCCTAATGAGTCTAACGAGATGTTTTACTGAGGCCAGCAGAAACCTCATTTGACTGAGGCATGACATGAACTAAGTTAAAACAAGAATTTGATGGTGAGGAAAATTTGAGGTTGATGTTTTTTAAACAGGGTAGGGTCAGCCACACTCACACCTGATTGACTTCCAATTGATTGAACCTCCTGACCTCAATTATCACCTGTGTGAGGCTGATCATTCAAGAGGTTCACATGCTTTTGCCAACAAAGACATTTGGCCTTGCATCATTTGGTTCAATAATTGAATGAAAAACCAAATAATCGTTGGTGGGTTCTCTTTGTGTATTATTATCATCAAATATAAATCTGATTATATTTCAGGTGACGTTTAAAATCGATACAGAAACACAGGGTGGTCTGTAGGAGGAGCCTTATTTTAGCCATGCTTGTGAGTCTACAATTCCTGTATTCATTGTTTTAAAGCAAATGTCTCCCGAAGTCTGAAAATCAGTGGGAAATGTTAAGAATTGTCGTATTTTCTGTTATTATGTAAACATTTTGTGTTTGAATAACAGATATGATAATTTTATGTGTGTACAATTGTAGAAAGCTGTGTTTGCTTGATATGTACTGGCTAGTGTTTTGGAGTTACGCTTAAAATTAGCTTAAATTGTCAGTCCGGAAACAGTCACTACTGAAATCTGATCTTTTAGTAATGTTATGATTGCTTTATTAGTGACAAACTGACATTTCTAGACTCATTTCCAGAGTTTTTGAAAGATGGAGTGACCATTACGCTACCAACTCCAATACTTCCCCATGCTTATAGTTCAGGTTACCAACAGAATGTTTTTTATGATTGAAGGAAAGTTTCTTCGAAGCTGAGTCAACACTAAAATGTTCAGTTTAGTCCAGCTGAACACAAAAGAAGCCTGTAACCTTGGAAAGTTGCTCTGTGGAATAACGCACAGAAGTTTAATACAACTGATCGGTGTCCTTATATCGGCTACATCATTTTCTTGGCTTCTCTGTTACGTAAGCAGCGAAAGCAGCAAACTTTTTTTTATTTTAGACTGCCTTTCTCCTGAAAAGACCTGGATTTTTTATTCTGTTCACTCAAGGACAGTGCTGCCGTGCCAATCGGTGACTGGGCCAAAGAATAACACCCACCATTCGCTATTTTATTTGTTGAACACTTACAAAACAAAACATTTTGCAAAAAAAAAACTTGGTAGCTTTGGTATGTGATGCCTGCTTAATACCCAAATATGTTATTTTACTACACCATCATTATGAACTTTATCCGCTGTAAATGAGCTACAGGCAAATGTGTGAAGTGGCATTTCCTTTCATAAACGGTGTTCACATTGGAACCTTACAAAAAGATACCCTTTTGGAAATGCAAGGTTTTCATCAGTATGGTATCTGTATGGACGTGAATGAATTTTTGGATGAACAGTGTTTGTGTGGAAAGTAAAATGGACAGTAAAATAAATGTTAGTAATAATGTTATTCAGTAGAATGATCATTTATAGGGTACTTTCTGTTGTCTTCTGTCCCAAAACCCTGACCCCTAAATGTATATATATATATATATATACATACATATGTAGTATTTTAGGCGGTACAGTGGTGTAGTGGTTAGTATGGTGGTGTAGTGGTTAGTACAGTGGTGTAGTGGGTAGTGCGGTGGTGTAGTGGTCAGTACGGTGGTGTAGTGGTTAGTACGGTGGTGTAGTGGTTAGTGCGGTGGTGTAGTGGGTAGTGCGGTGGTGTAGTGGTCAGTACGGTGGTGTAGTGGTCAGTACGGTGGTGTAGTGGTCAGTGCGGTGGTGTAGTGGTTAGTACGGTGGTGTAGTGGTCAGTGCGGTGGTGTAGTGGTTAGTACGGTGGTGTAGTGGTCAGTGCGGTGGTGTAGTGGTCAGTACGGTGGTGTAGTGGTTAGTACGGTGGTGTAGTGGTCAGTACGGTGGTGTAGTGGTCAGTACGGTGGTGTAGTGGTCAGTACGGTGGTGTAGTGGTCAGTACGGTGGTGTAGTGGTTAGTAAGGTGGTGTAGTGGTTAGTATGGTGATGTAGTGGTTAGTATGGTGGTGTAGTGGTTAGTATGATGGTGTAGTGGTTAGTATGATGGTGTAGTGGTTAGCACTTTCTCCTCACAGTAAGATGATCTGGGTTGGATTCCCGGTCCGGGTGGTTCTGTGTGGAGTGTATATGTTCTCTCCGTGCTTGAGTGGGTTTCCTCTGGGTACTCCGATTTCCTCCCACAGTCCAAACACATGAATGTTAGGTTGATTGCTCACTCTAAGCTGCCCATAGGTGTGAGTGTGTGTATGAGTGTGTGAAAAGGATATAAAACATTTACGCCAGAATACAAAAAACTGGAGGTTTAATATGTGCAGTAAGGTTTGAATGGAGGTTCAGTTTGGATTGTTTGCATCGTGAGAACAAGAAATGCAACTTCTGAAACTGAATAGAAAGACATCACTGCAGATTTTTTCCCAGAAGCTGATAAGATGAATAAGTAATACTTAATTTCTGTATCGAGTGGAAATATAGAAAAAGGTAGTCACAGCCACTCTGTCCTCTTATCTTTAAGGATATAGGATCTTATTGTCTTGTTCCAGCATCCCTGAGCGTGGCTGCATGCTCGCGGCTCCCTCTCTGCCACACCCCAGCATTAATGATTGATGATGAGGAAGAACACCGAACTGACAGATGGCAGAAAAACAGTGAGATGGCATGGCAGCGTCTGCACTGCTGGACCAACATTTAGGGGGTTCATTCAGAGGTCTGGTACTCGGGTGAGATTGCCAAGAACACCATAACCTTAAGATTGTTTTAACCCAGCCCAACTATTGATGGGCATTCTGGCTCTGTATTTTACTTAGGATGAGTAAGAGAAGAGGAATTGGCTGCAGTTGAGCTACTATTCTTAAACGAATAAAGGAAAACAAAATAAAGTTTATTGCATGTGGACTCTAACATTAGCTAGCTAGCTACTCTGGCTAATATTAGCGCTCACCTGCACAGTTATACGGGTTCTTTGCAGATACCCTTAATATGAGATACAGATTTTATTAGTGTATCAAAAATATATTGATTGTATAATCTTGGTATACCTTAATATAAGATATGGATTTTATAATCTTAGTATATCTTAATATAAGATATGGATTTTATAATCTTAGTACATCTTCATATATAAGCTATGGATTGTATAATCTTAGTACATCTTAATATAAGATATAGATTTTATAATCTTAGTACATCTTCATATAAGCTATGGATTTTATAATCTTAGCACATCTTAATATAAGATATGGATTTTATAATCTTAGTACATCTTCATATAAGCTATGGATTTTATCATCTTAGTACATCTTTATATATAAGCTATGGATTTTATCATCTTAGTACATCTTTATATATAAGATATGGGTTTTATAATCTTAGTACATTTTAATATAAGATATGGATTTTATAATCTTAGTACATCTTAATATAAGATATGGGTTGTATAATCTTAGTGTAACTTAATATAAGATATGGGTTTTAAAATCTTAGTACATCTTAATATAATATATGGGTTTTATAATCTTAGTACATCTTAATATAATATATGGGTTTTATAATCTTAGTACATCTTAATATAAGATATGGGTTTTATAATCTTAGTACAACTTAATATAAGATATGGGTTTTATAATCTTAGTACAACTTAATATAAGATATTGATTTTATAATCTTAGTACATCTTAATATAAGATATTGATTTTATAATCTAAGTACATCTTAATATAATATATGGATTTTGTAATGTTAGTATATCTTAATATAAGATATGTTTTTTATAATCTTCATAAGATCATAAGATCATAAGATACATCATAAGATATGGGTTTTATAATCTTAGATTATAGATAGATAGATAGATAGATAGATAGATAGATAGATAGATACTTTTAAATTCACTATATCCTACTTATATTAAGTCTTACTATATCAAACTATAATATTTGGGTTATAAGCTTAGCATATCTTAATATAACACATGGTTTTATAATACAGGTGTATATATATATATATATATATATATATATATATATATATATATATAAGAAGTGGTTTTTAGAAACCCCCTATAAAACGAGTCAAGTTAGTTAAAGAAACAAAGCACACGTGTGCAGTGATGGTCAATGGGTGTGTCAGTGATGAGGGTAGTAGGGGTCTAGATTTGTCCAGGTGTATGTTGGGGGCCATTAGTGTGTTCAGTACTCTTACCGCCTCGGTAAAGAAGCTGTTGCAAAGTATAGTGGTGGTGCGACGGATGCTCTGGAACTCTCTGCCAGACAGCAGGAGATGAAAGAGTCCATGTCAGGGGTGGGAGGGCAGCTCTGCTTGTGGTTATGGGTAAAGACATCTCAGCTGTCCTAACATCTCCTGCAGTTCTGGTGCATTTCCCATACCAGACAGTGAGCCAGCTCGTCAGGACGCTCTCTGCTGCGCCCATGTAGTATATAAGGGGTGGGGGTGAATTCTTCTCATTGCAAGAAAACTGGTTGAAAGTGGAGTTTTTGTGACTCTGTTTATACAATGAGAGCCACTGCAAACACAGTAGAGGCTTCGACCTGGACATGATGGCTGCATATCATGTGTTAACAAGAGGATGAACTTACTTTGTTACAGGTTTTGAACATGCTGGCTAAATACTGAATAGCCTCCTCTACATATATTCAACAACTTATTCCATTACATTAGTTGATCGTATAAGTGCTTTCTATCACTCTCTCTAAAAACCTGTTACTGTAGTTCATAGGCTTATCAATTATTACAATCATTATTTTCAGTGGTTCTTTTTCATGACACAAAGAGAATCACTAAAAAAATTAGAAAACTGAATGATAAGGTATAGGTATAGATGGGTTTTATGAACATTGTACATAAACCCATATAGCAATAATACAATCTTAAAAAATCAACTATAAAGTGGGTGAAATATATACACCTTCATTCCACAAAACCAAGGCTTAGTTATTGCTTGCAAGCGTTTCCAGTTATCCCTCAAAAGTGCTCAGTAACTCTGAGATAAAGAGATACCACCTCATGTTCATTTGGCAGTCTACTCAGGCTTTAGTACAGGCTATGCATCGTTTGTAAATAGTTCATCAACAAGAGTTGATTTTGTTTGTATGTAATTAAAACAAAAATGACTTAGCTTAACAGCACATATAAAAGTAACTGTATGCAGAACATTGCCTTCTCCATATATGAACTGAATACTGATTTGGATATTTTGAATATGTGTTCCAAGCCTGTCTGACTGATGGACATAATATTATTGAATGTCAACATACTTTCATTTTAATAATCAAACAAACCAGGTTTTGGCCATTGTTTTAGTAATAAAAGTCTGATAAACAAAACTAGAAGTGGAAGCACTTTGACTAGGCTTAACAAAGCCCTTGCTATTCCAGGTGGTTGCTAATATATGTATATATAGAGACATTCATTGACTATGGGAAAACAATACAACCCAAAAGAACAAGACCTTGCGGTTTACAATATAAAATATAATAATGAACAATGTAATAATAGTAATAATACTATTATAATAAACAACATAGTAATAAACAATAATAAAAGGTGCTTTAATATCAGATATATCAGCACAGCAGCCTTTCAAATATCAGTGTTAATGTACTGTAAATGGTACCATTGTGTGCACTTGAGGGTGAAGAGAAGGATGGAGATGGGGGGGCGGTGACTGCATACCGTGGAGCCAGCCAGACCCCCTGTAGAGAAAAAAAAAGACAGGGGGGAGAATGGAAGGGGTAGCCATCCCAACACGCACACACATACACATAAGTAAATTCAACGCCCACAAGACACAAGACCCCCAGCTCTAAGCTTCTAAGTGAGATCATCCACCAGCCCGGGTAAATGTTCAGTTGTCTTCAATGCTTGCAGTAAGACAAAAGGGTGATTAGTCTCTCTGATTAACGATTAGTGCCAGGCAGACAGCAGGCTGTGTTTTGAGAATAGTAAAGCGCTCTACAGGCTCCGGTTCCTCCCGCTCTGTCTGTCCCTGCTGTCCAAACAGCAACGTTGCCCCAAAGCCTGCTGCAGGCCAACATTTCCACTCGATTTCAATTATTCATCACTGCGTAGATACCCAGCGTAGCCGCGAGGACAGTGCGGTTTGTGTACACTTAAAAATGCTCGGTGGTAGATTCACGTTTGGCTGTTTTTGAGCGAGGAAACAAAAGTAACGAGTTGAATGGAACTGAATTGCCATGGAAATAAAACTCCCCCTCACGACTCGTCATGCGGGCTAATGAACTGAAAACAAAACCCTCTCCGAAAACATTACCGCCTCCTCAGAGCCTTGGTATTCATTCGAATATCGAGTACTGTAGAACCAGGTTCACACTGCTAGCAGTTTTAGCACCGGAGGCTATAATTAAATTTGTTGTCATGTCTGATCAGCTGCACGCAAGCCTAAGATCACAATGCCAGACTTGGGTCAAAGAGAAGACTCGCAGAGCAGTGGAGCAGTGGACCTCTAACTCAGTTATCAGACACTGTTATACCCCGGACCTCTATATCAGTTATCAGACACTGTCTTACTCCGGACCTCTATATCAGCTATCAGACACTGTTATACTCCAGACCTCTGTATCAGCTATCAGACACTGTTATACTATGGACCTCTATATGAGTCATCAGACACTGTTATCAGCTATCAGACACTGTTATACTGCAGACCTCTATATCAGCTATTATACAGTATTACACTCTGGACCTCTATATCAGCTATCAGACACTGTTATACTCCAGACCCCTATATCAGCTATCAGGCACTGTTATACTCCAGACCCCTATATCAGCTATCAGACACTGTTATACTCTGGACCCCTATATCAGCTATCAGGCACTGTTATCAATCAATCAATCAATCAACCTTTATTTAATCTCGGAAATACATTGAGGGATGACCCTCATTTTCAATGCAGCCGAGCATATACAGTTAAAGGGATTGAAAACAAAATGAGCAAAAATAATAAATTAAATACCAATTTTAAATAAACATTTAATATAGATGCATTAAAAATACAATGTAAAAAATGTTAGAAAATTATTATAAAAGAATATAAAAGAATATAAAATAAACATATTACATACACCAAGATAATAAAAAGTTGAAATGCTAATAAAAAAATACTCAATAAAACAATCACGATAAAAAAATGGATAATTATAATAATAAAAATACAAATAATAAATAAATAAATAAAAAGATAGTAATAATTAAAAAAAAAAAAATAACTAAAATAAAAGTAAAATAAAACAAATGTAAAAAACAAAATTAAATAAAAATAAAAATTAAATAAATAAATAATAATAATAATAATAATAATAATAATAAGATAAAAATAAAATCCTAGTAGATTTATTCATTTAAAACAGTCACAGGCTTTCTGATGGTGATTAGAAACTAAAAGTTTAAAATGGTTTAGTGATCCCAGCGAGCTGAGCTTCAGAGTTTCCTGGAGAGAGTTCCAGCTCGCTGGTGCACTGTAGCTAAAAGCAGATTTTCCCAGTTCACTAAAAACTCTCGGTACCTGACAGGTGATCCAGCCACTAGAGCGAGTCTGATAATTATTGTTATTTATTGAAATCAGAGAAGAGATGTAAGCTGGCAAATGGCCGGAGAGTGATTTATAGATAAAAATAAGCCAATGAGCTTCTCTTCGTGCAGCTAGTGAGGACCAACCAACTCTATCATAGAGTCTGCAGTGGTGAGTACTGTAAGGGTCTCCAGTTATAAATCTCAGAGCAGAGTGATAGATTGAATCTAGCGGTTTGAGGGCACTGGCGGACGCTTTATTATAAATTACATCGCCGTAGTCCAGGACTGCAAGTATGGTTGCCTCCACTATTCTTTTCCTAGCGTACGTGGGTAGACAGGATTTATTCCGATAAAGGAATCCGAGCTTCTGTCTGCACTTAATGGCGAGTTTGCTAATATGGGATTTAAAGGAGAGTTTTTCATCCAGCCAGATGCCGAGGTATTTATATTCGCTGACTCGCTCAATGCTGGATCCTGTCAGGGTATTAATATTTATGGAATCTAAAACACTATCTGAAAATCTGGAAAACAACATGAATTTGGTTTTATTAGCATTTAAAACCAACTTAAGTTTATATAGAGCAGTCTGTAAAGAGTTAAAAGAATGTTGGAGTTTATCTAGTGCAGCGTGAGCTGAATCTGCTGAGCAGTATAAGATTGAATCATCTGCATAAAGGTGTAATTTGGAGTCTAAGGTAGAGACAGCAAGTTCATTGATAAAAATATTAAATAAAACTGGGCCCAGGATTGAGCCCTGAGGAACCCCTTTCGTTATAGGCTGAAGGTCAGATTTATGGTTACCGAGAGACACACATTGCTTCCTACCAGAAAGGTAATCCTGGGCCCACAGAACTGAATTACTGCTAAAACCAATCTTATGTAAGGAACCTAGTAATAAATCATGATCAACAGTATCAAAGGCTTTTGTGAGATCAATAAAAATGGCAGCACAGAACTTTTTCCTGTCTAAGGCCAAATAAAGATCATTTAAAACCAGCATGGTGGCAGAGATGGTGCTGTGTCTTTCTCTGAAACCAGACTGATACGTGGACAGGACTGAGTTTTCATACAGAAAAGATTTAAGCTGGTTATTTACTAAGGATTCTAAAATTTTGGATAAACAAGAGAGTTTTGAGATTGGTCTATAATTATTTAAATCTGTCGCATCTCCTCCTTTATGCAGAGGAATAACATGTGCTGTTTTCCAGATACTGGGAATTCTGCAGGATAAAATAGAAAGATTAAAAATATATGTAACATGTTCTAAAATAACTGGGGTTGCCAGACGCAGAAGGTTGGGGTCCAGACCGTCCTCACCTTTTGTTTTTCGAGGATTAATAGAAGAAAGGGCATTAGCTACAATGTATGGGGAACAGGTCTGGAGTGTGAAGATATCCTGATTCTGGGAAGCAGTAGTGGTGATGGTAGGCTGATCTATGGGCAGGTTTATGTCAATGTTTTTAAATATCTGACCAGCTGCAGCAAAGTGTGCATTAAAAGCTTGGCATAATTCTTGCTGGCCAGAGATCAAATTATTATCAACTAGAATTTTCGTTGTGGGTTGTTGAGGATTGTTCTTGAGGAGGTTTACTGCTTTCCAGAAATCCTGTGTGTTTGAGGAATTAGAAATTCGGCTGAGGAAATAATCTGATTTGGCTTTTCTGATTGCAGAGGTGCATCTGTTTCTCAATTGTCTGAATGCAAGCCATTTCTCACGTTCACCTGTGCGTCTGGCAATAGACCAGGCTTTATTTCTTGACAGTAGCAGTGAGGAAATTTCGCCTGTAAACCAGGGGCTAGATCTATCTCTTATTCGCAGCTTTTTGTACGGAGCATGTTTATTTGCCACAGAGAGGAATGATTTCCTGAAATGTTCTAGTGCTACATCCACATCTGAACTGTTAAAAGTTAAATGAATTTTGCTCACTGCTAAGTCAGAAAGAAAAGCCTGTTCATTAAAATTTTTAAAATGTCTTCTAAACACCATCCGAGAGCCTGTTTGTATCTTTGAACTGTTTCTAATGCACCCAATCGGACAATGATCGCTAACTCCAAGTTCAAAAACTCCAGAGGCAATGAATTTATCTGTTCTATTTGAAAAAATTAAGTCAATCAGGGTGGATTTGGAAGGGTCCTTTAAGTTTGTCCGAGTTGACTCAGTGATTAGCTGTGTAAGGATGAGATTCCCACAAACTTCTTTTAGGTGATTGGATGCATTAGAAAGCCAGTTCAGGTTAAAATCCCCTAGGACCAGCATTTCTGATGTTGTATAGTGAGATAAAAGCTCTGCTAATTCATCTGTTGCAGAGGATGGAGCAGAAGGAGGCCTGTAGATCCCTACTAAGACAAAGGAGTCATTTTTTCTTGGGGATACCTTTAGAGCTAAAAACTCAAAACACTTTTCTTTAGAGATGGCCTTTAAAATTTCAACTTCAATAGTAGATTTTATAAAAGCCGCTACTCCACCTCCTCGTGATATTCTGTCTATTCTGTATAATGTGAAATTCTGTAGAGCTACATCTGCGTCACTTACTGGTTGCCTGAGCCAGGTTTCTGTCAGGATTAAAATATCAGGATCAGTCTGAGCACTTAAAATTTTCAATTGATCCAGTTTATGTTTCTGATGTAGGCTTCTAATATTTAAATGAAGAATTCCAAGACCCTTTCTAAGTTTAATATACTCCAGACCTCTATATCAGCTATCAGACACTGTTATACTCTGGACCCCTATATCAGTTATCAGACACTGTTATACTCCTGACCTCTGTATCAGGTATCAGATACTGTTATACCTTGTGTGTATATCAGCTATTAGACACTGTTATACTCCGGACCTCTATATCAGCTATCAGACACCGTTATACCCCGGACCTCTATATGAGCTATCAGACACCGTTATACTCCGGACCTCTATATCAGCTATCAGACACCGTTATACCCCGGACCTCTATATGAGCTATCAGACACGGTTATACTCCAGACCTCTATATCAGCTATCAGACACTGTATACTCCTGACCTCTGTATCAGTTATCAGACACTGTTATACTCTGGACCTCTATATCAGCTATCAGACACTGTTATACTCCGGACCCCTATATCAGTTATCAGACACTGTTATACTCCAGACCTCTATATCAGCTATCAGACACTGTTATACTCTGGACCCCTATATCAGTTATCAGACACTGTTATACTCCAGACTTCTGTATCAGTTATCAAACACTGTTATACTCCGGATCTCTATATCAGTTATCAGACACTGTTATACTCCAGACTTCTGTATCAGTTATCAGACACTGTTATACTCCGGATCTCTATATCAGTTATCAGACACTGTATACTCCTGACCTCTGTATCAGTTATCAGACACTGTTATACTCCGGACCTCTATATCAGCTATCAGACACTGTATACTCCTGACCTCTGTATCAGTTATCAGACACTGTTATACTCTGGACCTCTATATCAGCTATCAGACACTGTTATACTCCGGACCCCTATTTCAGTTATCAGACACTGTTATACTCCGGACCTCTATATCAGCTATCAGACACTGTTATACTCTGGACCCCTATATCAGTTATCAGACACTGTTATACTCCTGTCACGGTGTAGCTGGGGCGAGGAAAGGCAGTTGCGGACACAATTGCGAACTGTAGTTTAAACACGGATTTAATATTGAAACGAACAGACGGAGTACACCACCACAACAACAGTAACATCAGTAACAATAACATAACAATGAGCGACCAAGACAGACTGCAAACACAGGGTATATATACAGAGAGTAACAAGAGGGAACAGGTGACAACTCAGGACAGAAGGAAAACAGGTGTGACGGGCGGGGCCAGGGAGCACGTGACAAAACAGAAACACATGGACGGGACGTAAACAAGGGCACATGGACGGGAGGCGTGACAACTCCAGACCCCTATATCAGCTATCAGACACTGTTATACTTCAGACACCTATATCAGTTATCAGACACTGTTATAATCCAGACCCCTATATCAGTTATCAGACACTGTTATACTCCAGACCCCTATATCAGTTATCAGACACTGTTATACCTCAGACACCTATATCAGTTATCAGACAATGTTATAATCCAGACCCCTATATCAGTTATCAGACACTGTTATACCTCAGACACCTATATCAGTTATCAGACACTGTTATAATCCAGACCCCTATATCAGTTATCAGACACTGTTATACCTCAGACACCTATATCAGTTATCAGACACTGTTATAATCCAGACCCCTATATCAGTTATCAGACACTGTTATACTCCAGACCTCTATATCAGTTTTCAGACACTGTTATACTCCGGACATCTATATCAGTTATCAGACACTGTTATACTCCAAACCCCTATATCAGCTATCAGACACTGTTATACTCCAGACCCCTATGTCAGCTATCAGACACTATTATACTCCAGACCTCTATATCAGTTATCACTTAATATCACTTAATGCTGTTCATGCAATATAAAAAACATTCCCTTTTTGAAAGGTTGTAAGGAAGTAAATAACGTTCTGAGAACCTTGTGTGTTTGCTGTGTATAAAGGACCTTTGCAGCGAGGTACTGAAGTTGAGTCAAGGCCTCTTTGCCTATGGTTTGCAGCTTCAGAGGCGAATGATCTAAAAGCTCAAGTCTTGTTATTAACTCAGAGAGAGTCTGTTTCACTTGCTCATCTTTTTCTCCTGCTGTATTAAACTCACGGCCTAAATAGCAGAAGGTCTCATAGCGACAGTGCTCTGTAATTGACTGGTCCAAGACGGTGAAGACTGGAGGTTTGTCAGCTTTCCCATTATTTTATCCATTTTCTTCCATTCACATGTATTTTTCCACCTTAAACTTTGACCACTTGAGAAGCTCGTCTGTACAGGCATGGTCTTAATTACACTCTCATCTCTAAAAGAAATTCCAACATCAGTAACCTTGGAATGGGGTTTGGTGATAACATAAAAATAAGGCACAGTACCGTAGCCACTTTGACTGGCAACCAAAATAGAAGAATGTGTACTCTATAGGCCGACAGTTATATACCAATTTTGATATCAATTACAGTGCCTTGCAAAAGTATTCAGACGCCTTAAACTTTTCAACTCTTCAAACATAAAGATATGACATTGTAATTTTTTGTGAAGAATCAACAACAAGTGGGGCACAATCGTGAAGTGGAACAAAATTTATTGGATATTTTAAACTTTTTTGCACACCCACAGACTGGAATTTTTGTCCATTCTTCCTTGTAAAACAGCTCGAGCTCAGTGAGGTTGGATGGTTGTTGTCCTCTGGACAGATTCTCCCACCTCAGCTGTAGATCTCTGCAGTTCATCCAGAGTGATCATGGGCCTCCTGGGGTGCATCTCTGATCAGTCTTCTCCTTGTTTGAGCTGAAAGTTTAGAGGGACGGCCGGGTCATTAACACAGAAAGATATTTATATGCTGCCTTCTAGACTTCGTCTTTTTCAGGGACATCCAAACTTGTTTCAACATTCAACACCAAGGCATGTATTGAAAGTGTTACGACAACATGGCTGTTGAGAGGGTTGAGAGAGGGGCTATGACTGGGCTATGGTGGATTATGCACTGCAACATAGCAGTTAAAGACTTGAATGACTGAAATTTTTTTTTTTTTTAAACTGAATGAAAGGTGCGGGTTAACATGTTTCTGTCCTAACTTTTTTGGAACTTGTTGCAGTCAGAATATTTGAAACAAGCATATATTTACAATGAACTATGAAGTTTGTAGGACAAAATATAATGAATATTGTGTTTTGGAATATTTTTTACTTAATATAGATTGTTAAGAGGAATGGGTCGAAATATAATCACAATTCTGCAAAATACTAATGATTTAATTACCAATTCAATTTACAATATTTTTAGCAGCAGCAGAAGCAGACGAAGGCAGGGGTGGACACACACGCAAGCTTTTAAACTAATTAGACTTCTTTAATTAATAAACAAAACGAAGGAGATACACCTGGGACGCAGGTGAGTGAGGCGGGACAAGGCAGAGACATAGGAGCACACGACAAACATGAGAAACATAAACAGAGGCATATGGGACTGACAGACACGTGACACCGGACAGGACATGACATATACAAGTAAAAACTGATGTTTACTAGTCAATATTTACTATTTACTATTAATTTTTATTTCATTTAAATGTAATGTATATTCTATATACGTTCTGTTCCAAGTATTTGATATTTATTGGTTGAAATGTATTTTTACATGTGTATATTGAATTTCTGAGATACAAAAATAGTAACTTAATAATAAAACAGATGCTATAGTAATTATAATGTTCAGCATGTCAATTACATTTTTTATTCTAATTTTAAAAAAGCGTTAAACTTACGTCTAGTTAAAATTACTCCTATAATTTGTAAACACAAAACATTTCATGAATGAAAAGTTAAAAGAAACCGTTCATTATTTTTTTTTTTGTTATGTTTTCATTACTTTTGGCTTCACATGATACTGTTCTTCATAATGTATGAATTAATTTACATGTGGATTTTGATTGGCTCTTGTTTAGGATACTATTGAAAATATTGCAGTGATAAAAAGACGGTGCTGCCCATCGCAATGAATCTCTTTATGAGTTTACATGTCACTCATTTTGCATGCCGTAGCACTGTTAATGCTGACTTTATGAATTTGGCCCACTATGTGAATATCCTCGCTGTCCAAAGAAAAATGTGTATCTCCATTTTTGTCAATTTTAATATTTCAGCATCATTTAAAATCGACAGCTGCTGTTTACATTGTGTGAAAGTTTCATGATGAATGGACCAATAGAAATGCTCCAAAATAGCTTGGAAAGAATTCTGGTTCCATTGACTTGCATTAAAAATAAAGTTTGTTTTGGCCTCTTCTGTAAAGTTGCAATTTTGTTTTGTTTTTTATTAGACAGCGACGCTATATACTTTGGAAGTATATAAAGAAAGAAATACTTCTTTCCCCTCATTGTAACTTGGAGAAGTGTATACATCAGTTTTCTGATGATTATTTCAAAAACTCAAGAAAACTGTGTCCTCAACAGACCCCTATTGGTGCTGTTGGTGTTTGTCTGCTGCCGCCACTTCAACACACCTCCTACTTCACATCAAACACAAAACCTACACAAGCGATGCTCGCGCACCCCCAGTTCTGAGGGATTCTTCCCCTGTCCACTCCACCTTCTCCGTCCCATAATCACTGTTTATCAGCCACCGCTTTGGGCTGTGTGTAGCTGATGCGTTCGCTGAAGGTCAATGGACCTGGCCAAGTGCCTTTTCAGCAGGTGATCACGTCAGAAAGTTCCACTTGCTAAGTGGCCTCAGTGGCTTCTGCCGATTTCACCGGTATGAGTGGAATGAATGTAAATGGCAGTGACGTCCTTAGCCAAGGCCTTTTCTCATATTTGGCTTGATTTCTTCTGAAAGTTTGGATGAGTGCGAGGCGGCAGCACTTAGTCTGAGTGATACATAGGTAGTTACCATAGTAGCTTCTACTGACGTTAACTGCACTGATGCATAGCAAATAATAGAGAATAAGAACCATGGTTGACCAGACGACTGTAGGAAAGTATGGATGGTTGAATACTGTTGTTACGACCTGGTCTAGGGTCAGGCCATAAAAGAAATTGAGAGTGGGTCCTCTTCCCTGACCTCTGCCAGACCAAACACCGGACACTGTTCAAACCAGGAAACTGCAAGTTTATTGTCAACAATTGAGTGATAGACGGGACACTGGCTTCAGGGACGGGCACACGCCCAAATAACAAACAAAACAACTAGAAAAAAAACTAACTAACCTAAAACACAAAGCAAACAAAATACACCAAACTACCCCTAACTCCTCTAACTACCCCTAACTTCCTACCACAAAACAGGAGAAAAGGGTAGATAAACAAAAGGCACCCATCCCCTACGTCCAACAGTGGTTTTACAGAATCTAACAAAGCTGTAGCTAAATGTACAATTGTGTAGAGTGTAGTGTAGAGTGCCGGGCTGGTCTGGGCAGGAGAGAACCCTGAATGTCTCCCAAGATGGCTGCTTGACAATCTTTTATTCATGAAGGCGCCTTCTAGTGGTCAGTCATGGACCTGCACACAGTGCACTTAGAGAAAATACACAACATGGCCACCAAAAAATGGCTATAACAACCAGGGGTAGTAACACTGTATACACTATACTAAAAGGTATGCAGTAATATATTTGAGCAGTGCCTAAACTTTTGACTGTATAGCCCTCTGACCACTAGTGGGCTGTTAAGCATCCTCTAGTGGTCTGCAGGCCTACACTCAGAGGAAGGCGGTAGTTGCCAGTGGGCTAGTAACAAACACAGCTGTAGGTAGTTAACTATGGTTACAGTAGCTCACAGTGCACGATAACTGACATTACAGAAGTAACAAACACACCCAACCTAACCATCCTCCTACACACACACACACACACACACACACACAGAGACATACACGCACATAGACACACCTGTAAACTTAACATGTGCAGAGTTTTATATTTAAAGTAAAGGGCTGAGAGCAGCAGTAAAGGACAGTGCAGACTGAATTAAATAGATATTAATATGAAGAACAGAAGAGTCACTGGTTAAGACGGTGGTACAGAGTGTTCTGAGACACTATCAGATAAATAAAAGTGCAGTACAGAGAAAGAAGAGTGAGAGAACATCTGGATATGGATGTATATATTTAGTAGACTGTACAGAGAAAGAAGAGTGAGAGAACATCTGGATATGGATGTATGTATGTAGTAGACTACAGAGAAAGAAGAGTGAGAGAACATCTGGATATAGATGTATGTATGTAGTAGACTGTACAGAGAAAGAAGAGTGAGAGAACATCTGGATATGGATGTATGTATGTAGTAGACTACAGAGAAAGAAGAGTGAGAGAACATCTGGATATATATGTATGTATGTAGTAGACTGTACAGAGAAAGAAGAGTGAGAGAACATCTGGATATGGATGTATGTATGTAGTAGACTGTACAGAGAAAGAAGAGTGAGAGAACATCTAGATATGGATGTATGTGTGTAGTAGACTGTACAGAGAAAGAAGAGTGAGAGAACATCTGGATATGGATGTATGTATGTAGTAGACTGTACAGAGAAAGAAGAGTGAGAGAACATCTGGATATGGATGTATGTGTGTAGTAGACTGTACAGAGAAAGAAGAGTGAGAGAACATCTAGATATGGATGTATGTATGTAGTAGACTGTACAGAGAAAGAAGAGTGAGAGAACATCTGGATATGGATGTATGGACTGTATTCAGAATGTGGTGTTGTGATGTTCAGCTGTTCATGAGTGTGATGGCGTGTAGGAAGAAGCTTCTCTGTAGTCTGGAGGTCTTGATCCGACCTGAGGGAAGATACTGGAACAGGTGATGTCTAGGGTGTGATGGGTCACGGACCATATTCTCTGCCCGCTTGCTGGTTCTGGCCATGTGCAGGTCCGGTAGGGAGGGTAACTATGATCATACGAGGGAGTTTCATCTGTAGCTCTGTCTTCTTCTTTTCCTTCTAGCAGAAGGTCGTCGCCATACTGTCAAAATCTGGTTGTTTTATGGTCCGATTTATTTATAGATTCTTATATAGTTCGTGCAGCACGAGCTGCTGTTAAAACCCAATCCAGAGAATGTTTTAATTCGTGGAGCTTGGAGAATATTTCTGGCCGAGCCATGCCAACACCAGAGATGATATATGTGGCATTTTTGCTATATGTGGCATTATATATTTATTGTAATTGCAATAAAATGCACAAATAAATCCCACTCTGTGTGTAAATGCTTATTTTTCAGTTTATTAAAAATATTCTCATTATCTCATTATTATCTGTTTCAGATCCACTGCTGTCCCCCAGTTGTAACTTCTACAGCAACTAAGTTGCTGTAACTTCTTGCCATAAAACCTGCAATAAGTAACACTGACGTGATACTGAAATAATTAATAGTAACTATTCTGAGTTATCCAAAAATAACAAATGTCAATGTATTAGAAATATTGATTATACACCCCAGCTCCTATGAGAACACTGTAGCTTAGGCCAACTTTGTCTTCTATTTGTAGTTTCAAAATGCTTTAATAAAACTTTTTGCTTTAATGCATTAATAAATATCTTGAATATCTTGAAAACTCACATATTAATTATAATACAACAAAGAAGAACTCTCAAAATCTCCTGAAAATTGCTTCACCTTCATTTTAATAGATGTTACTACTCACATGTGCATTCATTAACTTCTTCTGGTGTAGCTCCGTGGCGACTTTTCTTTATTAAAAAATGTTGCTTTTTTCCATTATTATAGTGGAATCACAGGAATTCAGCTGTATTTTCCTCTGGAAAAGCACATTCTATGTCAGTACTTTCTCTCAAGGCAACAGTAAGTGGCTTTTAAGCGTTGTATCTCTTGATTACTACTTCACCTTCATTTTAATAGATGTTAGTACTCACTTGTTCGTTCATTCACTCCTTTTGGTGTAGATTCATGAGGCCTTCAAGCTGCAAGTAACTTTCAAAGCTACGTCCACATGCTTTATTAAAAAAACAACTATCTTTCTGTTTTTTTGTAGTAGAATCACTTTGGAATTCAGCTGTAGATTCTTCTGGAAAACCACATTCTATATCAGTACTTTCTCTTAATGCAACAGTAAGTGCCTTTTCAGGATCATCATCAGGTTTCATTGTCCATCAATGGTATCTGACTCCATCACCCCATTATCCAAGCCAGATATAAAGTATTGCCTTTTCACAACGTACCATGAATTGACTACAGATGCTTAATTTTTGATGCTTCAACCCTGATATAAACCCCATATACCAAATTTCTTCTCTGTAATAGAAATGCAGCAACAGTAGAAGATGCTAATGTTAATATACCAGGTCTGATTTCAGCAGTGTGTTGGTCAGTGTTGAGTATAACTGCTGTATTGCTGGAAAAGTTGGAAATTTTTAATCCATGAAAGAATCAGACAAGTTGTAAATACAAATTGTGAGTTTATTCATGTCTATAAAAAATGTACAAAGTTTTAGCCGAACCTGGTTACTTACTCAATCACTAAATATACAAAGAAACTACCTTCAACTTCCAGAACTAAACTTTCTAAACCTCTTCTTTCATCAACGGGGCACTTTTGGGCTAATTAACTGGGGAAATGATTATTAAGAACTTTACACAGAATGAATTAGACCACAGAAGTTGACGTCCTTGATATTACTCAATGTCATCTCTAATTGTTTGTGTATATTTATTTTTTTCTGGGCCGTCCAGCAACATCCTTGACCAGAACTGAGTTTGACTTGCACCGCTGTCGTAAGGAAACCTCTCCGAATGAGATGGAAAGCGTTCATTAATGCAGCTTTAAAATCTTCAGTTAAACTTTCAAAAAAAATAAATAAAAGCTAAATAAAATAAAGAAGTGAGAGGTTTCCTTGCGACAGCCACATCACCCTGAACTCATCAGCCGTCCAGAAGCTTGGTGAAGAAGCGGCACACGGTGTGCCAGCCCTCTCCGCAGTAGCTCTCGGCCGGTTCCATGTCGGCTGCGCTGTCGCTGACTTCCCCGAAGGCATTGACGCTGTCTCCCTGCATTAGCTCCTCCTCCTCCTCCTTCATCTCCCCCTTGAACAGCTTCTCCTTCTCCTTCTCGCCTTCCTTGTTACCCACTTTCTTCTTCCCCCCTTCGTTCTGGCCCTCTCCTTTCCTCTCGGCCAGCTTCATGTGGGCGGCGGCCGGCGCCTTCTTGCACAGGCGCGTCTTCAGCACCTTCTCGCCCTCGCAGGCGTTGGTCCTCTTCTTCAGCTTCCCCACCACCTGCTTCCAGTACTGGGCCGGCTTGTCTACGTAGGCCGGGCACTCCTGGGGCTTGCCTGAGAACTGGCAGCCGTAGGAGAGCCTGGACTCCTCGCCCTCCTCCGAGGGGTCGGAGCAGCTGACCTGGAGGAGGATGTTGTTGTTGCGGCCCTCTTGCGCCTCCCAGGTGCAGCGGTGGCCCTCCTTGGTGCTCAGCTCCCCGGAGGCCAGCGCCGAACGCCCGCCAGCCGCGGGGCTCTCGTCTTCGCTTTTTGGCTTGGTCTTCTTTTTCGCCGCCTCCGAGCAGGGCAGGAGGAAGATGAGGAGGAGGGGCAGGAGGAAGAGAGGGACAGGCGGACGCCGCATGGCTGCGAGGGTAAGATCAGGAGAAGGAAGGAAAGAAAGAATTCCAAGTTCAGGGCAGGATGAGCATCCGTACAGGAAGCCAAGAAGGACGGAGCGGAGGAGAAGGGCGCTGGACCACCTGCTGAGGGGGTGGAGGGATTATTAGTAGGGCTCGAGGATAAACAACAAGAAGTAAACAACAACAACAAACAAGCTACATGGAATTCTTTACTACAAACGGGGGTCCAAGCACTTTATATACTCATTCCCTTTCCAGACTGACCTGGTGCTGGTCCACTTCATCTCTATCTCTATCAGTGTTGATTGGTTGATTCCAAGAGAAAACAATTTCAACATGTTTTCTTTTATTTTGTAAAAAATAACTTTTTGGCTTAATGAATAATATACGTATAACGTATTTACAAAAGAACCCAATTTGGGAATTTCAGGTTTGGAATTTTTGTCTTGGTATTGAAGCCACCTTTAAAACAGCTTGGAATGTATGTAATGGCGCATTGCTTACCTGACCTCTGTATCAGTTATCAGACACTGTTATACTCTGGACCTCTATATCAGCTATCAGACACTGTTATACTCCGGACCCCTATTTCAGTTATCAGACACTGTTATACTCCGGACCTCTATATCAGCTATCAGACACTGTTATACTCTGGACCCCTATATCAGTTATCAGACACTGTTATACTCCTGTCACGGTGTAGCTGGGGCGAGGAAAGGCAGTTGCGGACACAATTGCGAACTGTAGTTTAAACACGGATTTAATATTGAAACGAACAGACGGAGTACACCACCACAACAACAGTAACATCAGTAACAATAACATAACAATGAGCGACCAAGACAGACTGCAAACACAGGGTATATATACAGAGAGTAACAAGAGGGAACAGGTGACAACTCAGGACAGAAGGAAAACAGGTGTGACGGGCGGGGCCAGGGAGCACGTGACAAAACAGAAACACATGGACGGGACGTAAACAAGGGCACATGGACGGGAGGCGTGACAACTCCAGACCCCTATATCAGCTATCAGACACTGTTATACTTCAGACACCTATATCAGTTATCAGACACTGTTATAATCCAGACCCCTATGTCAGCTATCAGACACTTTTATACTCTATACCACTATATCAGTTATCAGACACTGTTATACCTCAGACACCTATATCAGTTATCAGACAATGTTATAATCCAGACCCTATATCAGTTATCAGACACTGTTATACCTCAGACACCTATATCAGTTATCAGACACTGTTATAATCCAGACCCCTATATCAGTTATCAGACACTGTTATACCTCAGACACCTATATCAGTTATCAGACACTGTTATAATCCAGACCCCTATATCAGTTATCAGACACTGTTATACTCCAGACCTCTATATCAGTTTTCAGACACTGTTATACTCCGGACATCTATATCAGTTATCAGACACTGTTATACTCCAAACCCCTATATCAGCTATCAGACACTGTTATACTCCAGACCCCTATGTCAGCTATCAGACACTATTATACTCCAGACCTCTATATCAGTTATCACTTAATATCACTTAATGCTGTTCATGCAATATAAAAAACATTCCCTTTTTGAAAGGTTGTAAGGAAGTAAATAACGTTCTGAGAACCTTGTGTGTTTGCTGTGTATAAAGGACCTTTGCAGCGAGGTACTGAAGTTGAGTCAAGGCCTCTTTGCCTATGGTTTGCAGCTTCAGAGGCGAATGATCTAAAAGCTCAAGTCTTGTTATTAACTCAGAGAGAGTCTGTTTCACTTGCTCATCTTTTTTCTCCTGCTGTATTAAACTCACGGCCTAAATAGCAGAAGGTCTCATAGCGACAGTGCTCTGTAATTGACTGGTCCAAGACGGTGAAGACTGGAGGTTTGTCAGCTTTCCCATTATTTTATCCATTTTCTTCCATTCACATGTATTTTTCCACCTTAAACTTTGACCACTTGAGAAGCTCGTCTGTACAGGCATGGTCTTAATTACACTCTCATCTCTAAAAGAAATTCCAACATCAGTAACCTTGGAATGGGGTTTGGTGATAACATAAAAATAAGGCACAGTACCGTAGCCACTTTGACTGGCAACCAAAATAGAAGAATGTGTACTCTATAGGCCGACAGTTATATACCAATTTTGATATCAATTACAGTGCCTTGCAAAAGTATTCAGACGCCTTAAACTTTTCAACTCTTCAAACATAAAGATATGACATTGTAATTTTTTGTGAAGAATCAACAACAAGTGGGGCACAATCGTGAAGTGGAACAAAATTTATTGGATATTTTAAACTTTTTTGCACACCCACAGACTGGAATTTTTGTCCATTCTTCCTTGTAAAACAGCTCGAGCTCAGTGAGGTTGGATGGTTGTTGTCCTCTGGACAGATTCTCCCACCTCAGCTGTAGATCTCTGCAGTTCATCCAGAGTGATCATGGGCCTCCTGGGGTGCATCTCTGATCAGTCTTCTCCTTGTTTGAGCTGAAAGTTTAGAGGGACGGCCGGGTCATTAACACAGAAAGATATTTATATGCTGCCTTCTAGACTTCGTCTTTTTCAGGGACATCCAAACTTGTTTCAACATTCAACACCAAGGCATGTATTGAAAGTGTTACGACAACATGGCTGTTGAGAGGGTTGAGAGAGGGGCTATGACTGGGCTATGGTGGATTATGCACTGCAACATAGCAGTTAAAGACTTGAATGACTGAAATTTTTTTTTTTTTTAAACTGAATGAAAGGTGCGGGTTAACATGTTTCTGTCCTAACTTTTTTGGAACTTGTTGCAGTCAGAATATTTGAAACAAGCATATATTTACAATGAACTATGAAGTTTGTAGGACAAAATATAATGAATATTGTGTTTTGGAATATTTTTTACTTAATATAGATTGTTAAGAGGAATGGGTCGAAATATAATCACAATTCTGCAAAATACTAATGATTTAATTACCAATTCAATTTACAATATTTTTAGCAGCAGCAGAAGCAGACGAAGGCAGGGGTGGACACACACGCAAGCTTTTAAACTAATTAGACTTCTTTAATTAATAAACAAAACGAAGGAGATACACCTGGGACGCAGGTGAGTGAGGCGGGGCAGGCAGAGACATAGGAGCACACGACAAACATGAGAAACATAAACAGAGGCATATGGGACTGACAGACACGTGACACCGGACCAGGACATGACATATACAAGTAAAAACTGATGTTTACTAGTCAATATTTTACTATTTACTATTAATTTTTATTTCATTTAAATGTAATGTATATTCTATATACGTTCTGTTCCAAGTATTTGATATTTATTGGTTGAAATGTATTTTTACATGTGTATATTGAATTTCTGAGATACAAAAATAGTAACTTAATAATAAAACAGATGCTATAGTAATTATAATGTTCAGCATGTCAATTACATTTTTATTCTAATTTTAAAAAAGCGTTAAACTTACGTCTAGTTAAAATTACTCCTATAATTTGTAAACACAAAACATTTCATGAATGAAAAGTTAAAAGAAACCGTTCATTATTTTTTTTTTGTTATGTTTTCATTACTTTTGGCTTCACATGATACTGTTCTTCATAATGTATGAATTAATTTACATGTGGATTTTGATTGCTCTTGTTTTAGGATACTATTGAAAATATTGCAGTGATAAAAAGACGGTGCTGCCCATCGCAATGAATCTCTTTATGAGTTTACTGTCACTCATTTTGCATGCCGTAGCACTGTTAATGCTGACTTTATGAATTTGGCCCACTATGTGAATATCCTCGCTGTCCAAAGAAAAATGTGTATCTCCATTTTTGTCAATTTTAATATTTCAGCATCATTTAAAATCGACAGCTGCTGTTTACATTGTGTGAAAGTTTCTGATGAATGGACCAATAGAAATGCTCCAAAATAGCTTGGAAAGAATTCTGGTTCCATTGACTTGCATTAAAAATAAAGTTTGTTTTGGCCTCTTCTGTAAAGTTGCAATTTTGTTTTGTTTTTTATTAGACAGCGACGCTATATACTTTGGAAGTATATAAAGAAAGAAATACTTCTTTCCCCTCATTGTAACTTGGAGAAGTGTATACATCAGTTTTCTGATGATTATTTCAAAAACTCAAGAAAACTGTGTCCTCAACAGACCCCTATTGGTGCTGTTGGTGTTTGTCTGCTGCCGCCACTTCAACACACCTCCTACTTCACATCAAACACAAAACCTACACAAGCGATGCTCGCGCACCCCCAGTTTCTGAGGGATTCTTCCCCTGTCCACTCCACCTTCTCCGTCCCATAATCACTGTTTATCAGCCACCGCTTTGGGCTGTGTGTAGCTGATGCGTTCGCTGAAGGTCAATGGACCTGGCCAAGTGCCTTTTCAGCAGGTGATCACGTCAGAAAGTTCCACTTGCTAAGTGGCCTCAGTGGCTTCTGCCGATTTCACCGGTATGAGTGGAATGAATGTAAATGGCAGTGACGTCCTTAGCCAAGGCCTTTTCTCATATTTGGCTTGATTTCTTCTGAAAGTTTGGATGAGTGCGAGGCGGCCAGCACTTAGTCTGAGTGATACATAGGTAGTTACCATAGTAGCTTCTACTGACGTTAACTGCACTGATGCATAGCAAATAATAGAGAATAAGAACCATGGTTGACCAGACGACTGTAGGAAAGTATGGATGGTTGAATACTGTTGTTACGACCTGGTCTAGGGTCAGGCCATAAAAGAAATTGAGAGTGGGTCCTCTTCCCTGACCTCTGCCAGACCAAACACCGGACACTGTTCAAACCAGGAAACTGCAAGTTTATTGTCAACAATTGAGTGATAGACGGGACACTGGCTTCAGGGACGGGCACACGCCCAAATAACAAACAAAACAACTAGAAAAAAAACTAACTAACCTAAAACACAAAGCAACACAAATACACCAAACTACCCCTAACTCCTCTAACTACCCCTAACTTCCTACCACAAAACAGGAGAAAAGGGTAGATAAACAAAAGGCACCCATCCCCTACGTCCAACAGTGGTTATTACAGAATCTAACAAAGCTGTAGCTAAATGTACAATTGTGTAGAGTGTAGTGTAGAGTGCCGGGCTGGTCTGGGCAGGAGAGAACCCTGAATGTCTCCCAAGATGGCTGCTTGACAATCTTTTATTCATGAAGGCGCCTTCTAGTGGTCAGTCATGGACCTGCACACAGTGCACTTAGAGAAAATACACAACATGGCCACCAAAAAATGGCTATAACAACCAGGGGTAGTAACACTGTATACACTATACTAAAAGGTATGCAGTAATATATTTGAGCAGTGCCTAAACTTTTGACTGTATAGCCCTCTGACCACTAGTGGGCTGTTAAGCATCCTCTAGTGGTCTGCAGGCCTACACTCAGAGGAAGGCGGGGTAGTTGCCAGTGGGCTAGTAACAAACACAGGCGTAGGTAGTTAACTATGGTTACAGTAGCCTCACAGTGCACGATAACTGACATTACAGAAGTAACAAACACACCCAACCTAACCATCCTCCTACACACACACACACACACACACACACACAGAGACATACACGCACATAGACACACCTGTAAACTTAACATGTGCAGAGTTTTATATTTAAAGTAAAGGGCTGAGAGCAGCAGTAAAGGACAGTGCAGATGAATTAAATAGATATTAATATGAAGAACAGAAGAGTCACTGGTTAAGACGGTGGTACAGAGTGTTCTGAGACACTATCAGAAAATAAAAGTGCGAGTACAGAGAAAGAAGAGTGAGAGAACATCTGGATATGGATGTATATATTTAGTAGACTGTACAGAGAAAGAAGAGAGAAGAGAACATCTGGATATGGATGTATGTATGTAGTAGACTACAGAGAAAGAAGAGTGAGAGAACATCTGGATATAGATGTATGTATGTAGTAGACTGTACAGAGAAAGAAGAGTGAGAGAACATCTGGATATGGATGTATGTATGTAGTAGACTACAGAGAAAGAAGAGTGAGAGAAACATCTGGATATATATGTATGTATGTAGTAGACTGTACGAGAAAGAAGAGTGAGAGAACATCTGGATATGGATGTATGTATGTAGTAGACTGTACAGAGAAAGAAGAGTGAGAGAACACTAGATATGGATGTATGTGTGTAGTAGACTGTTACAGAGAAAAGAAGAGTGAGAGAACATCTGGATATGGATGTATGTATGTAAGTAGACTGTACAGAGAAAGAAGAGTGAGAGAACATCTGGATATGGATGTATGTGTGTAGTAGACTGTACAGAGAAAGAAGAGTGAGAGAACATCTTAGATATGGATGTATGTATGTAGTAGACTGTACAGAGAAAGAAGAGTGAGAGAACATCTGGATATATGGATGTATGGACTGTATTCAGAATGTGGTGTTGTGATGTTCAGCTGTTCATGAGTGTGATGGGTGTTAGGAAGAAGCTTCTCTGTAGTCTGGAGGTCTTGATCCGACCTGAGGGAAGATACTGGAACAGGTGATGTCTAGGGTGTTGTTGGGTCTCGGACCATATTCTCTGCCCGCTTGCTGGTTCTGGCCATGTGCAGGTCCGGTAGGGGAGGGTAAACTAATGATCATACGAGGGAGTTTCATCTGTAGCTCTGTCTTCTTCTTTTCCTTCTAGCAGAAGGTCGTCGACATACAGTCAAAATCTGGTTGTTTTATGGTCCGATTTATTATAGATTCTTATATAGTTCGTGCAGCACGAGCTGCTGTTAAAACCAATCCAGAGAATGTTTTAATTCGTGAGCTTGGAGAATATTTCTGGCCGAGCCATGCCAACACCAGAGATGATATATGTGGCATTTTTGCTATATGTGGCATTATATATTTATTGTAATTGCAATAAAATGCACAAAATAAATCCCACTCTGTTGTGTAAATGCTTATTTTTCAGTTTATTAAAATATTCTCATTATCTCATTATTATCTGTTTCAGATCCACTGCTGTCCCCCAGTAGTAACTTCTACAGCAACTAAGTTGCTGTAACTTCTTGCCATAAAACCTGCAATAAGTAACACTGACGTGATACTGAAATAATTAATAGTAACTATTCTGAGTTATCCAAAAATAACAAATGTCAATGTATTAGAAATAGTGATTATACACCCCAGCTCCTATGAGAACACTGTAGCTTAGGCCAACTTTGTCTTCTATTTGTAGTTTCAAAATGCTTTAATAAAACTTTTTGCTTTAATGCATTAATAAATATCTTGAATATCTTGAAAACTCACATATTAATTATAATACAACAAAGAAGAACTCTCAAAATCTCCTGAAAATTGCTTACACTTCATTTTATAGATGTTACTACTCACATGTGCATTCATTAACTTCTTCTGGTGTAGCTCCGTGGCGACTTTTCTTTATTAAAAAATGTTGCTTTTTTCCAGTATTATAGTGGACATCACAGGAATCAGCTGTATTTTCCTCTGGAAAAGCACATTCTATGTCAGTACTTTCTCTCAAGGCAACAGTAAGTGGCTTTTAAGCGTTGTATCTCTTGATTACTACTTCACCTTCATTTTAATAGATGTTAGTACTCACTTGTTTCGTTCATTCACTCCTTTTGGTGTAGATTCATGAGGCCTTCAAGCTGCAAGTAACTTTCAAAGCTACGTCCACATGCTTTATTAAAAAAACAACTATCTTTCTGTTTTTTTGTAGTAGAATCACTTTGGAATTCAGCTGATAGATTCTTCTGGAAAACCACATTCTATACAGTACTTTCTCTTAATGCAACAGTAAGTGCCTTTTCAGGATCATCATCAGGTTTCATTGGTCCATCAATGGTATCTGACTCCATCACCCCATTATCAAGCCAGATATAAAGTATTGCCTTTTCACAACGACCATGAATTGACTACAGATGCTTAATTTTTGATGCTTCAACCCTGATATAAACCCCATATACCAAATTTCTTCTCTGTAATAGAAATGCAGCACAGTAGAAGTGCTAATGTTAATATACCAGGTCTGAATTACAGCTGTGTGTTGGTCAGTGTTGAGTATAACTGCTGTATTGCTGGAAAAGTTGGAAATTTTTAATCCATGAAAGAATCAGACAAGTTGTAAAATACAAATTGTGAGTTTATTCAAGTCTATAAAAAATGTACAAAGTTTTAGCCGAACCTGGTTACTTACTCAATCACTAAATATACAAAGAAAATACCTTCAACTTCCAGAATCTAAACTTTCTAAACCTCTTCTTTCATCAACGGGGCACTTTTGGGCTAATTAACTGGGGAAATGATTATTAAGAACTTTACACAGAATGAATTAGACCACAGAAGTTGACGTCCTTGATATTACTCAATGTCATCTCTAATTGTTTGTGTATATTTATTTTTTTCTGGGCCGTCCAGCAACATCCGTTGACCAGAACTTGAGTTTGACCTTGCACCGCTGTCGTAAGGAAACCTCTCCGAATGAGATGGAAAGCGTTTCATTAATGCAGCTTTAAAATCTTCAGTTAAACTTTCAAAAAAAATAAATAAAAGCTAAATAAAATAAAGAGTGAGAGGTTTCCTTGCGACAGCCACATCACCCTGAAACTCATCAGCCGTCCAGAAGCTTGGTGAAGAAGCGGCACACGGTGTGCCAGCCCTCTCCGCAGTAGCTCTCGGCCGGTTCCATGTCGGCTGCGCTGTCGCTGACTTCCCCGAAGGCATTGACGCTTGTCTCCCTGCATTAGCTCCTCCTCCTCCTCCTTCATCTCCCCCTTGAACAGCTTCTCCTTCTCCTTCTCGCCTCCTTGTTACCCACTTTCTTCTTCCCCCCTTCGTTCTGGCCCTCTCCTTTCCTCTCGGCCAGCTTCATGTGGGCGGCGGCCGGCGCCTTCTTGCACAGGCGCGTCTTCAGCACCTTCTCGCCCTCGCAGGCGTTCGGTACTCTCTCTTCAGCTTCCCCACCACCTGCTTCCAGTACTGGGCCGGCTTGTCTACGTAGGCCGGGCACTCCTGGGGCTTGCTGAGAACTGGCAGCCGTAGGAAGAGCCTGGACTCCTCGCCCTCCTCCGAGGGGTCGGAGCAAGCTGACCTGGAGGAGGATGTTGTTGTTGCGGCCCTCTTGCGCCTCCCAGGTGCAGCGGTGGCCCTCCTTGGTGCTCACGCTCCCCGGAGGCCAGCGCCGAACGCCCGCCCAGCCGCGGGCTCTCGTCTTCGCTTTTTGGCTTGGTCTTCTTTTTCGCCGCCTCCGAGCAGGGCAGGAGGAAGATGAGGAGGAGGGGCAGGAGGAAGAGAGGGACGGGCGGACGCCGCATGGCTGCGAGGGTAAGATCAGGAGAAGGAAGGAAAGAAAAGAATTCCAAGTTCAGGGCAGGATGAGCATCCGTACAGGAAGCCAAGAAGGACGGAGCGGAGGAGAAGGGCGCCTGGACCACCTGCTGACGGGGGTTGCGAGGGATTATTAGTAGGGCTCGAGGATAAACAACAAGAAGTAAACAACAACAACAACAAGCTACATGGAATTCTTTACTACAAACGGGGGTCCAAGCACTTTATATACTCATTCCTTTCCAGACTGACCTGGTGCTGGTCCACTTCATTCTATCTCTATCAGTGTTGATTGGTTGATTCAAGAGAAAACAATTTCAACATGTTTTCTTTTATTTTGTAAAAATAACTTTTTGGCTTAATGAATAATATACGTATAACGTATTTACAAAAGAACCCAATTTGGGAATTTCAGGTTTGGAATTTTTGTCTTGGTATTGAAGCCACCTTTAAAACAGCTTGGAATGTATGTAATGGCGCATTGCTTATTTAGTTTTTCTTTCTTTTTTTTAATCTCTTCTCTCTATTCAATGCAATAGTAGCCGCTCTACTCTTCACCGGATTGAATAAATTAATTTTTATTTTTATTTTGCACACAGTACCACTAAAACAATATCACTGCACATGCATTCCTATAATAAAAAGTCAATAAAAAAAAAGAAAAAGTGCAAAAAAGAAAACAAACAACACCAAAGTCCTTCTACGCAGGACGAGAGACGCACTTTCACACGACGAACCAGCAAAATAAAGTCTCCCCCACGTCCAGTCACAGCAATATACTACTACACTTCCACCCATAACCTGCTTCACTTCACCCACAGGTTCCTTAAGATGCCAGGACCACCGTGCGATCCCACTGAACTGCAAAGTTCTGCACAGTTTTATTGTTTACTTACCAAACGGAGGAGTCTTCCTTCAGGAGCGCGAGAGCAGAAGGGTCTGAAGAGGAGGATAAGGAACCAGGGGGCAAGGGAGAAAGAAAGGATGGGAGCGAAGGATAAAGAAAGGAGGGGGAAGGAGAAGGGGCGGAAGGGGGGGTGTTTTTGGGGGGCATCAATAGCGCGGCCAAAAAACCTCCCAGAACTGGGCCCCTCCCTTGTAGCCTGAAAACAAACTGATACCCCTCCCTCCTTCTCTTCTCTCGCTTTCTCTCCAGCGACCACCCCCCCTCCCCAGCCCCCCCAGCCCCTTCCCACCCCAACCCCCTGCAGGCCTCTGTCTTCTAAGACTCCAGGCGAAATTGGGTTGGACCTACAGCGAGCCAGGGCTACTCACTGAGAGATTTTCACTTGCAGTGTTCAAAACAACAACATTTCAGGGCACAGTAGGCAGTATTTCTCAACTACAACATACCTGAGAGGAGTGGTGTGTCTGTGGGGGTCCCACTGCTGCATTCATGAAGGCTGCATAAGGCTTTTAGGCAAACTTCTTGCCTGCTAATCATATATTAAACAAAAACCAATGCAAAACATAACCTGTAATCCTAAAACCCCAGCTGTGCTAGAAACCCTGATAACTAAAGGATAGTGGTCCACAGTTGGACCACTAATAGCAAATTTAGTGTTCCAATGGTGTTTTGCTTAGTGTTTTTTTGGGCGGCCCACCGATGGTTAAGCAGAGTGTTAGACGACATGCCGTTTTCCTTTGCTACTTTTACACCTACAGTCCAATTTTCTTCTTGCAATTCTTATTTTCACCATCCCCTTTAAATCAGTTCAGTAACTAATAGTCAGCAACAACATTTCAAGCAGTTGTTTGTAATACTACATAGACTTTGCACACAGGAGAATAATCTGGGTGGTCCGAGGGTGGACCAGTCAGTGGGGTGCCGACCAGCAGACCGATATATCCAAAGAAAAAAGTGAAGTATCTCCAAAATAGTAACTTTACAAGAGAGGCCAAAAACAGTCTTGACTTTCAATGTAAGTCAATGGAACCAGAAATGTTTCTATGCTTTCTATTGGTGTATGCGTTTCTATTGGTCCATTCATCATGAAGTAAGAGGCAGGAACATAGAAACAAATATGGAGAGACATGTTTTTCTTTGGACAGTGATGATATGCTGTATCAATGTGGTTTGTATAGACAAAAAGTAGAAAATGTGGTGATGTTAACAAAAAACATTTAACTAAAAAGCTACTTTTTGTTTATGTGGTGATTTAGACCGATGATGGACTACTGGTACTAATCTCTCCCATCTACAAAGAAGTCTTATCTGTGGTCTGACTCAGAAAATCACTCGTGACATATAGAGTGTGTCTCAAAACCTAGTGAGGGTCTACATAGGCAGCATTTTAAGTCATAGTATGCGCTCCCAACATGTAGACTGTCCCAATTCTTACATACCTTAAACATGCTGTCTACTGAGACACCTTATTTTAACCTGATTTTAAGAAACTCGAGCCATTAGCATTTATGCTAGCAGATTTTTATGCCTGGTGCTTTTATTTTGGATGCCGGCCAGTAGCTTAGCAACTAACTAAACCACTGGTCGCGCGCTGCAGGAAGCGGGAACAAGCCGTGACACAGTCTCTCTCTAACTAGAGCGTCTCAGTAATCTGTTTTATGAGGAGAGAACAGCCTACTTAGACTACACACCCATAGGGTGCTTGACCATTTTGTTTAGAATTTCTTCCCCCCTAGGGAACCCAGAGTGCTCTGCGCAACACACTGCCGCAGCGACCCTTACAGAAAATAAGTATACTTAAAGTTCATTTTGTTAAGTATACTTTATGCAGTTACTATACTAATGTCATTGTACTAGTAGTACACTTGTATATGTACTATTTTAATACTACTTGGGACTAAATTGGCCCACTTTCTAGTTTTTAAAAGTATACTTTTAAGTACACTTTAAGTGTAAGAGTAGTAAACCAAGTATACAGTTTTCTTTAAGTGAACTTAACATAATACTTATTTACTGCCTATATTATTGTTGTACTTTAAAGTATATGACTTGGTTTAAGGGTTTTTTTCTACTTAAAATAGAATTTAACCTTTACTTACTCACCGGTGGACACAAGTAAAATAAACAAGACACACTCAGATTAAGAAACATATTTGTATCTTTAAAAATCAAATTTTAAAGAAATATTGTACTGGATGTGTTTTTGTGCAGAGCAAGAATACTTACTTCTACTATCTCAATCAAAAGATGAAGTACAAGTAAAGGCCAAATATACTTAGACTGTTCTATACTTGTCAGTATGACCCAAGCATACTTAAGTATAACTGTGTTTAGTATATCACTGTGGAGTACATAAAAAGTAAACTGAAAGCATACTCACTTCCTTTTAGTTTAAAAGAAGTAAACTAATGGTACACTCGAATAAACTTCCTTTTTCTATCTATCTATCTATCTATCTATCTATCTATCTATCTATCTATCTATCTATCTATCTATCTATCTATCTATCTATCTATCTTTGCAAATCTGGACATCAGTACTGGTAATAAGTGCTCATATGTTGGTTTACTGCCTGGCTGTGTTCGCTGGCTCGCCAAGTTTTACTTTGTCATCTTCATGAGAGTGGTCTGTAAGTGAAGTACACACTGTAGGGGGAGCCCAAGAGCAGAAATACCACTTAATTATGGTTGCACACTCTTCGCTAGGGGATCTTCACTGTGTAAATCATCCCATAGTTTTTTAAATATTAACACCGTTCCAACTCTAGATTGTCCGGTCTGATTGTGTGATTCAGGTTTGTAAACAGCTTTTGGATTGGATGCACTGATTCTGGAAAACAACAGATTTTATCAGGAATTTTTCCCCATAGAGAATGAATAGGATAGAAAGTGCACGCCAATCTATTGAACGTCTGCTCGACCGACAGACACTGTTTCACATACACTGACTCAGAACGGACCCCCGACCACGACTGCTGTGTTGGTTTTTCTTGCACTCGTTTGTTTGTCGTTTTTCTCATTCCTCTTTTTCATAGAGTTCCATTCCTTTTCAAGCGCAGACAAACATTACGCTTAAGTTTAATCTACAGCCACCAAACAGCATGTAGTCACTCAGGGCAGGTCTTCAAGCTATAATCCACAAACATACCCACCTGCACTCCTCTATTCGTTATTTATCCCTCCCTATTCATTTTTGGCCGAACCCAAACATCATGCTTTCTTTTAATCTACAGCCACAAAACTGCAAATACTCACACAGGGCAGGTCCCCAAACACACTGACCCACACTCCTCTACTTGTCGTTTATTCATCCTTCGTTCCTCGTACTGTCATAGCTGCACAGCCATCTTTCTATTTCTTATATAATGCTCCTTCAAACCCAGACCCTGAGTGGTTTGGTTTTTTGTTACTGATGTATGTAAATGAGCTCTGTTCTGACTGGCTATTTCATAAAACAGCCCAGGCTGACACACCCCCTATTATTTCAGCTTAAATGGACTGCAGAAGGCTTTATGGCTCGATATACTGCATGTTAGTCTGTTCGTGTTTGTGACATCACAAAAACAATGACTTTAAAATGGGCCGTTTTTGCAGTTTTGCAGGAGGACAGGTTTCCCAGGATACTGGGGCTATAGAGGAGCAGGGTTTTATTCTTTTGGATTACCTCTCTGCCTCAGACCGGTGGGTGTTCTGTGTCCTGTGGATGGCCTCGCAGTTGGAAGAAGTCACTGTGAAAGACTTGGCAGGGGCAAAGAGGTGAAATTACTTTTGTGTGTGTGTGTGTGTGTGTGTGTGTGTGTGTGTGTGTGTGTGTGTGAGAGAGAGAGAGAGAGAGAGAGAGAGAGAGAGAGAGAGAAAGAGAGAGAGACTAAGAGAGAGACAGAAAGAGAGAGAGAATGTGTGGTTTGGTTGGGGTTTTGGTGTGTCTGTGTGGGTCTGGTCAGTATAAATAGCAACCACTCTTTATACTGATTGGACAATCCAATCTCTTCCACTCTTCCAATCTCTAACACTTTCAGCAGTGACTGTTTGGAAAAGACCAGCCAGCACATGACTGTACACAAATAAAACCTTAATATATTTCATTAAAAAACACAAAAGATAATACTTAATTGCAGAAAATATGTGATTCCCTAGTGACAGCTTTTCAAGTTCCACATATATTCTCAGACTTTTTAACTTCACATTTACTTTAAAACTATGGAATCTAACTGCTTACCATGTGGCCATGAGGGTCAGGGATGCACATCCTCTCACATCCTGCTCTAAAAAAACAGGGGTGTGGCTAAAATAAAGCTCCGCCCACAGACTAAAACTCATTGTGTTTCAGTAATGGCATGAAAACCGTCATTGTTGTTGAGTTATTTATTTAAAACGCATGATAATATTTATGTTGGGGGTATAAGGGTTTGGTATGTAGGGTTTAGAGGTTTGGGACCAAACACTGCCAATAGAAAAAACCCTATAAATGATGATTTTGTATAAACTATTTTAAATACCTGTCTCTATTAATTATGAATCTATTGTATATTGACTATACAGGAGAGGACAAAAACATAATTTTCTTTTTAAGTAAATCAGTGGAACCAGAATTCTTTCCAAGCTTTTTTGGAGCATTTCTATTGGGCCATTCATCATGAAACTTTTACAGGATATAAAGATCAGCTGTCGTGTTCAGATAATGTAGAAAAATCTGAGAAAAATCTGAAATCTGAGAAAATCTGAGAGCCCTGCCAATAACAAATACCTTATAAATGATGATTTTGTATATAATACCATATATTACTGTCTCTATTAGTCTTACATTCTCTGAGTAATGTAACTAATTCAGCTGAATGGTCTACATAGTTACACACATGTATTGTCGCTGTCTAAATAAAAAAGTATCTCCAAAATAGTAGCTTTACATTAGAGAACAAAAACATTCCTTTCTTTTAATGTAAGTCAATGGAACCAGAATTTTTTCAGAGTGATATGTTACATGGTATTCATCACAATAACAACAACCAGTGGTTGCTATTGCAAGTATGTTATGTTTTTAAACACAGAACATTGGAAATGATATTATGTGGGAACCAACTAAGGGCTACAGATGCTACAGACAGAAATACAGAGCTAGGAATGATTCTGGAGTGTTCTCTTTCAGCGATCTCGTAATGCCTAGTCCTGAAGACCACAACCTTCTGTAATGTAGCTCTCTTTACCACTGCTCTCTAAACTCTCTCCTGCATCCCCGTCTTCTTATTCAGGATGAAGTGCTGATGCTACAGATTCCTGTCTTAAAACACCGCAGTCTCCATATCAACCGAGCCCCTCCAGCTGCCCCTGCCCAGCGAGAGCTGAGCTCCAGCCATTGATCAATCTGATAATTTCTTCGCCTGTTGCGAGGAGAGTCCCTTGATGTCTCCTGCATTGTTCGGTCTGGAGGCTAAGGCCTTTGCCTGGAACAGTACATGTTGAACAAGAGCACGTAGCGCATGTTGATTATGGAGCATAATTACGTTAACTAAACTCTGGAGAACTGGAGAAGCTCAGAGCAGCGGTTCATTCTCACCGTGACTCAGTGCACTGATTATAAAATGAAAAGCTCGGTGGGTTGGCGCTCGGCTGAATGCATTTGCTTTAATGGAGAGCGAGGTAGTGTTCAGGGGCCGATTAAAAGTAAGTGGGACATGTGTTTGGAAACAAAGGAGAAATACTCCCCCCTGGTGGTGGTGGTGTGTCAGTGTTGGTACGCGATACACTTCTGAGCACATATGGTCACTCTTACTCTTTCCAGGTCCTACCTGGAACTCATGGAACTGGCCATCTCAAACTTCCAGGACGCAGGATGAGAGGTTCCTCAACCTTTCAAGGATCTGGAAATGCTCATTAAAGTTAGTTAAAGCACAAACCTTCAAACATCTCACATGACACACGGTCAATGAGGTAAAGTTGTGTGCAAAGACAAATGTTTTAAAAGTTTGAACCTGTAAGTTCAAATTCAGATGCTGCCAGTGGTGCAAAAATACTGTACGAGCTGATCGATCAAATTTGCACACCTGAAAATAGAACTGAATGCATGTGCATTATATTTCAGTGCTGTTCAAAGAAAAACACGTGTGTCCATGTTAGTTGATTTTTATTTTTTTGCATCATCTGAACACCTCAGCGACCGTTTACATTGCGTGAAATTTTTAGAATGAATGGACCAATAGAAACACTCGAAAGACGGTGTTTGGCCTCTGCTGCCATCTTGGAAATATTTGTTGTTCTTTGGATGATGTCTAATAGCACTTTGGATAGGGCAGCCCGCCGCTCTGGCCAAGTGTGCTTACTGCCCCCTAGTGTGGATGGAATCAAAGTGGAAGTCCAATTCCTCTGTGTGCAAAGACAAAGGGCAACGTTTTAAAAGTTCTCAATGTAAATTCTATCAGGGGTCCTGCGGGGTCTTAGAAAGTCTTAAAATGTCTAAAATTCCAAACTTCAAATTTAAGACTTGAAAACAGGCAGATTTAATTTTAATCCAGTCAAGCATAGTCTAATTGGAAGTTAGTTCTGCGTTCTCTGCATTTCTGGGTGTTAGTATGTGGTGATTAAACTACAAATCCCATGGTAACTGCAAGCAGGAATCAGTCCTGTTTGTCCACTACCTTAGGCTTGGTATAAGTAATTTTCGCAGCTGGTTGCGAGTGGTCCCCAGTAATCAATATGCAGCTTGTTGCTAACTATGCAAAAAGACCATGCAGTTAGGGACCTTGGATGTGAAGGCACTGAAATCTCACACCAAAGCGGAGAAACACCAGCCCACTATCTCTGCAATATCACTAGCGCTTTGGTTAACGACCTTCGGGCTACATTCAGATTCAGTGGAACATCAAATCTGAGGTGCTTTGGATTCTTCACTCAGTTTTAAAACTTCAGTCATTTAACAGCAGTAGTGATATTAGCAGCCTTATCCAGGCAACACTCGTTGAATGCCGCAAAGACTTTTACTTGTGGATCGAAGAAGATGGATCATATAGCGAGATTTATATTTATACTTAGCGAGAGATTTGCCGTGGCTGACTTCATCATGAGAGAGCTGATGCACACCCATACAGGGCCGTATGTGTTAATGTTCAATGAAAGCTTCAATTTAGCCACAGTTGGTGCGTTGGTCTTAAATTTCACTGAGAATGCTCTTAAAGGGTCTTACATTTTACTCACTAAAACCTGCATGAACCCTGTTCTGTTACTGTACAAGCTGATGTGAATGAATGAAAAGCAACATGGAGGCAAAAAACACATTTGCACACCTAAAAATGAAACAGTATACTTTGTTTTTGTGGATTGTATTTTTCTACATCACTTGAAAACGAATGTTGTTTACAACGTGCGAACATTTCATAAAAAATGGACCAATGAAAATGCTCCAAAATGGCTTGGACAGAAATTCTGCTTCCATCGTCTTTGGAGATGTAGACTATTTGCACTTCTAATATATATGCACTTAATAGATAGCTTCAGATCAACATTTACAAATGATATGTTTTTGGTTTGGTAAGTTACTTTGGAGGATCTGAGTAAACGCAGGCCTGTGGATTCTCCATCTTGGGCAGACTAGCATGTTATCTGAGGGAGACACAGTCATTCCAAATAGAAACAATCTACATTCTCTCATACGCCAGACATACGCCAGACATACGCCAGACATCTTCTCTCTATTTCTTGTAATACCGAACGGCTTCTCTTATTTCTTATTTTGCATTCTCTCTCTCTCTGGGTACTAATCTTCCTCAGCGATGCCGATGGCACTACAGGGAGCCCTTGACGAGGCGGGACGTTTTTCTCTCGAGCGCCGCCGAGTTCTCCGTTTTCGTCTCTGGAGATCGTTACCCGCAATCAGCGGCCGTCCAGCACCATCGACCGCTGATTACGGCGAGCGCGAGACGCGACCTCGCGAGCGCCTAATGACGGGGGAGAATCTCATTGAGAGTCAGATGGAAGCGGAGGCGCGAAAGGGCCCGCGAGCCAGGCCCGTGCTATCTATGTAAATTCCCGCCAAGAAGTTCGGCTGGCCCTGACAGTCACCATGACAACTCCACACTAATCAGCACTTCCCTTTTTGGCTCCAGACACTTGGCCGGTCAGAAGATCTTGAGGTCACCGCCACATCTTGAAACCTGGGAGACCTGGGAGCAACAACAGCATCGGTCAGATAGTTCTGGTTTTAGATGTTGGGTCAAACATCAGGCCTACAGTACCAGTCCAGCCAGTCAGCTGGCGGGAACTTTGTTTCTACATGTACACAGAGTCACATTATTATGACCAACATATAATATCCAGAGTATCCACCATGTGCAGCACGCACAGCAGCTAGACGGAATAGGAGACTCAATAAGGTCCTGGTAGGTGGTCACAAGTATCTGGAGTCACGCTGACTGCAGTGCATCCCACAGCTGATGGACGGTACGTGGGGGAGGATCCATAGAGCCAACACCACCATACAGGCAGTCCCACAGATGCTCAGTTGGGTTCAAGAAAGTGGAATAAGGGGTCCAGGGTAGTACTTGGAAGCCTTGGTCAGCTCTTCCAACCAATGTGGGACATTTCTAGCCATGTGACGTGTTGCATTGTCTTGCTGGAAGATGCCATCCACCCCAGGGAAGACAATCAGCATGTATGGCGTACGTGATCTGCAAGGACGGATATTTAAATGGGTTGGGAGTGTCTTCCCCATGGATAAGTGGGCCCAGAGAATGCCACAAAAACATTTCCAGGCCATAACACTGCCACCTACACATTGCCAAAGTAGGAGGTGGTCATAATAATGTGACTCCGCTGTGTACATACTGGAGTTGATACTCATGTATGGCTAGAAGTCGAGATGGGATAGTGATGGGATATGTATGCTGACATATACACTCATACAAATGTCTGCAGTTAGTCAAAATCATGTGTAAAGCCACATGACCAATACTATTGATCCTGAAAGTGTAAACATGTTTGAGCAAAAAAATTAATCCCAGTCACTAGTCTAGCAGATCTGAAACTGTGCTGGTCAGTGACATCAGGCACATACCAGTTAGACACACAAAGTGGGGATTCTATGCTGCCATTCATAGAAAAATATTTTCATTGAGTTTAACAGTAATTGAGGCTTCAGCTGCAACAGGTTAGGTGGAACCCAAACAGCTCTGCAAGCTTTAATGACATCAAGCCAAGAACCAAATAAACCTTTAGTGAAGCTCACCTCACAAATGACCCCAAATTATTACTAAAAATAAATAAATTATAATTATAATAATGGAAATAATAACTCAGCTATACTAGCATGCATGCCGGAAATGCTAGACTTCCAGCTTCAGAGCTAGCTAACATTACCAGCCTAAGCTCAAACGAACTGACAGTACTCTGTTTTGTTGTTTTCCTTCAATGAAAGTGTGTTTTGTCCTTACTTTTATGAGTTACATATATTATCGTTGGAACTAGGAGGGGTGGCGGAGGGGGGAAATGTCCAACCCAATATCAGAAACAGGTAGATTAGTCCCACCCAAAAATTAAACCACTGGAAAGCAGACACTTATATTTCAAAAGCAGCCTTCACAATTCACACGCTGTGTTTGTTGTTAGCAATGACTCTGGTTGTTAGGTGGTCTGGGTCTTTCACTTTGTTAAGGTTTGTGTTGAGATGCCTGTTCAGAAATATCCTGCAGTCAGCAGCTTCACTGACCCGAGCTCTCGCCCCACTGGAGCTTTGAGTAGCTGATTAAACTACATACTGGATACTAAAACTGGCCTATTGAAATTACCTACTAGTCTGCTGCTCGAGCAGTATGTACTGACTCTAATCTAGTACCTACTGACTAGTAGGCGATTTCGGATGCACCCAATATACACTGCAATAAAAACGGCTTTAGTATAATGAGTTGTTATGGTAACAGACTAGGAGGGTTTGGGTTAGCTAACGTTTATATTAACTTTACATAACTCTCTGGCCACGCCCCAAACTGCAGACTGCCACTACGTAAAAAATAAAATATAATAAATAAAATAAATAATGAATAAATAAAATGATACCATTGTTAGAAGTGCTTTCAGTAGTGCAGTATGTAATGTTCCAGAGGGTGCTGTTTGGGACACAGCCTTACTGTCTTAAAATAATGTTAGTCTTGTCCAGTCAGGAAACCTCAACATACATTGTTTTGTCATTTAATTTTTATCCACCAAAGAAAAAAAAATGGTTATATATGTATATAAAATTGCTATACATTGTATATTTTGTATATATTTTTCATTATTTCTTTTATTTGTTATCTTTATCTATTGGTGAATGGAGGAGCAGCAAAGTAAGAATTTCATTGTACAGTGTAACTGTCTGTTCTGCTGTACACATGACAATAAAACTCTTGAATCTTGAAGATTCAATTAGAATCTTGAATCTTAATCTTGAATCATAATCCAGACATAATTTAAAGGTTTTCCAATAACAGTACCATGTAATGTGTAGTATCTTGGTTAGTTATAAAGTGATCTTTAATTAAATTTATCTAATAATGAACAGAAGTACACATAATGTTGCATTTTGTTTATTCATTATCAATTTACTGGAATTCCACAAATGTTGTTCTACGTCACTAAACATACAGTGATTTACTACCTTACCTACAGTAGAATCAGCTTATAGGTAATATTTAGGGGATCGGGTGGGCTTTAATTTCTATTAGCAAATGTGGGCCCCCCCCCCATATCAAACCTGCTCCTACGCCATTGGTTACATACATTTAAGGATGACGACTTAATAAGGTGTGCAGCAAGGCTGCTGTTTATCTCAAACAATGCTAGCACATCTGTGTTGCAACAATAGTCGTCAGTCAGTCAACAGACCATTGAACCACTTCATCTACAGCCTATTCAGGGAGAGAGGGTAAATGTCCACCACACAAGCAGAGACAAATGTTAATCATAGATGAATGCTAACTGCAGCAGCACGTCGTTGAGGAAAGCTGATGGACATCTCCATATGACCTGAACTGAACTGCTGCGTGCATGTTTAACGTCCTAGTAATAGCATGCCTTCCAGACCTTCGTCTTTGGGAACACCTGGCCTGAACCCCTCTCAAGTCTACCACAGGCTGTAATAAAGGTAGTTTTGTGACGGTGATGTCTGTGATTAAGTCTGCTCATGTGGTAAACGTTTCCCCTCCCTCCCTGAAAAGGCTCTAGCTGAAGTGGTTGAGGGCATGTTTGTGATAGCAGGCTTCATGTCTTGTATGTAGGCTGTGGGAGAGAATGTCCATCTTCCTGCCACAATCTTCAAGGACGTATTACCAACCTCTTTTTTCACCTCTCCTATCTCCCAATAACTGCGCATGTGACTAATGGTCCAAGAGGACAAACGAACCACACAAAAGCTAAAGCCCTGTGCTGTGCAGCTTAGTCATATATAAAAGAATGCCTGGCCTCAGATGACAACTGATGCAGGCCATTCATAGGTTTCAGCTCTTCGTACTTCTATACAATTCTCCTTTTCTCCATGACCTTGGGTGTTGACCTGAAAAGGCCAGCAAGTAGTTGAGGGTCTACAAGAAGTTGTATTTCTATGAAACAGTCACTACTTTGCAAGGTCTGGATGCTGATCTAGAATCTGTCTGGTGTGTTTTGTAATTAGGCAGGTGGAGAAACGACAATGACCAGATCACCAGATTATTTAAGTTCTCAAGCAAACAGAACGTGATGTCTCTGACTGAAGTTCTTCGATTTTAAGAAACGTGGTGAAAAGCCTATTGTTTGCATTGTGACTTTACTGTGGGACTTTAAAGCCCAACCTGGAAGGTTATTAAGGCATCAGCTTTGGTTAGAAAGGCTACAGCACAAGTCAGGTCTTTGCACTGCAGCAGTGACTACAGGGCAATCCAGAAACTTCACACTGAGACAGAGGAACTTAACTGGGCTATAAACCTGAAGCAATGCCCTGCGACCATGGAGTTGGTGCAAGCTGGGAACAACACACTGCAGTTTGACCAGGCTGACTTTGAACCATCTTACAAGACAGTCAATAAGGAATGCCTCACCACGACAGCCGAATCTGAGTACAGCAGTGAAAATGTGAGTGTTGAAACACTTCATTGTCACTGCTGGACTGAGAATAGTCCACCAACCAGCAGCATTTAGCCAACAGTGTCCTGTGGTCAGAGTCCTGTGACCACTCATAAAGGACTAGAGCAGGGGTATTTAATTAGAATACAGTAAGGTCCACCTAGAGGACATTTCCTCAGGTCAAGGTCCGGACCGTCATCATTTCTAACTTGTGTTATGATTCAGTGGTGTATCCTGTTTACTGAAGTCTAGTATCAGCATCTTATACCATCAGCTACTGAAACACCAACACATCACACATACCATTCAGTATATTTCAGTATATTTACTGTTTAAATGCTGAATTGAAATTTTGATGGTAATAAATGCTTTTTTTCATCACTTTAATTAAAAACAAGGGCTACATTTAAAACGCTTTTGAAAAAAAAGTGTTTATGTATAATAAAAAAGGGAAATAAAATGTTTAGTCTTGTTTATCTCTCTCTTGTATTCCTCCACACTTTCTCTTGTTTATTGAGAGGAGTGAGCTCTTGGTTGTCTAGCCAGGACTTTATAAATCTGGGCTGAAACTGTGTTAGGACCATTCTCACACACATATGAGATATCCAGAACGTTCTGTATGGAGTGTGCATGTTCTCCCCATGCTTGAGTGGGTTTCCTCAGAGTACTCCGGTTTCCCCCCTCAGTCCAAACACATGCATGTTAGATTGATCCTCACTCTAAACTGCCCGTAGGTGTGAGTGTGTTGGCCATGAGATGGACTGGCAACCTGTCCATGGTGTACCCCGCCTTCACCTGAGATGCTGGGATTGGCTCCAGCCCCCCATGACCCCGTCTAGCGTGATAAAGCAGAAGATAATGGATGAATGGATATGAGATACGTGGCTGCTTTTAATTAGCACCACGGCCTCAGAACATATGAGATGTTGGTTTGGAGCTGCCTGTGGGAAGTATAAACATCTCTGTCTCGGTCCCTTCCTGGTTAAAAAGTCGTTTTTTCGCTGTCGACTTTTCTTTTTTTAGAGCACGCCGTCTCACTCGCTTTACTCTCTGACTGCTGCTTCTTGTCTGTGTGTGCATTGCACTCCAGAATCTGCACAGATCTGATTGGCTGAGGAGCACGTTTCGTGATTTACTACGCTCGCGATTGGTCTGTAAGGTTAATGCTCCGCAAAGCCTGTATACCATAAAGACAAGAAAAGTTCCGCCTCTTAAAATAAACACTGTCTAAATGAAATCCACTTCAATAGTTGATCAGTTTGGGTCCTCATTGGACAACGTCTGGGTATGAACCCAGACCGTGGTCCGCCTATTAGTGACCTCTGGACTACAAAATGACCAACACACACTGTGCAGCAAGATGAGCTTTCATGTCTGACTTTACATCTACACCGTGGACCTGCAAGGTAGGAGTGTCTTCAGCAGCACTGATCCACAACCCACATCACCACCATGTCACTGCAGTGCCGAGAATGACCCACCACCCAAATAATACCTGCACTGTGGTGGTCTTTTGGGGGTGAAGAACAAGGTAACAAAGTATACAGAGAAACAGGACTAGAGTCTATAAGTGTAGACCTACAAAGTGCTACTATATGATAATCAGAGCTGGTAAAATGGACAATGAGTAAAGATACAAGGACGTGGTTTTAATGTTATAACGAATGGGCAGTGCTCCTCTGTGACGTTTTTGTTTTTTTTGTAGGACACCATGTTCTAGGAAAAACTATTCGTCCAGTGGAATCTCTGAGAGTTTATGGTTGCAGCTCCTTACTAGAGTCAATAAAGCTAGGATTATTTTATTGCATAGACGCTTGAAGCACTGTTGTTTCATGCGTTCCAGGACCTTTTCCATCACAGCCACTTTCTGGATCAACCCACCTTTAGTGTTCCATTACCTGATATTTTACAAATTAAGCGCTGCTGATGGGTGTATCATTTTTGCAGTGCAGGGACTTCAATGCGCCATGACAACGGTGACGTACTGGGGGCGATCAGGAGACTTGTGTGGTTTTTGACCACTTTCAACGAGTAGACGGCCTTTATGCTGGAATCCAACACTGTTTGGTGAATTCCTTGCTGGGCTTTGAGTTGCTTGTTACAGACTAATCCATGCAGACCTTGAGTTTTCCTATTATCAGATCGCTCTAGTGCACGTACGTATGTATTGGATGAATAATTGCCAAAATCATTTTTATTCTATTAAGACTATTTGAGATTATTCTCGAAATACTCAGATATGGGTACTGGAATTGTAGACTTTCTTAGATGGTCTCATCTGGAGAAACATCACAGAGTATATCAAGGTGCAGTTCTCCAAGGTGACTGTGGAGAGTCAGCACATTTTTCATCATTGGCTGATTTGACTCTGAAACTTCTTTTCTTCTCTAAGGATAAACTACGGTGCACTGCCAAGCCTGCCAAGAGTGTCATTGGAAGTAACCTTCTCTCCACTGAAGAGCCATGGATTGTAAATTGTGAAGTGCTTGTGTGTCTTCTGCTCTGTGATGCATTGCCAGCATATAAAGCACCTCCAGAAATTCACAGTCTTGAGTCAGTTCCAAAATGTGAAGAGTAGCAGATTAATCAGATTAGTTTGAAATCAGCTTGCCTGAGGCTAACCAGGATAAGAAAGACGAGTTCAGGTAAATAATCAACCTTTGGAGTTTTAGCCTCTTCCAAATATTGATGACAGCCATGCCTGCATTCATCATGACCATTATGACCAACAGTCCAACGTGCCTAGATTTAAAGTCAAGTGTGTAGGCGCAGTGTCTGGGAGCAAGTATTCACAGAGTCTCAAAATTCTTCACACAATTCCCCATAATTACAAAGTGAAAAAAGTTGATTTTGCAAATGTATTAAAAATAAAAAACTAAAATATCACATATGCATTCCACTGATCATCCTTCATCTTTCGACAACTTGATTGGAGTCACCTGTGGTAAATCCAGTTGATTGGACATGATTTGGAATAGCACACACCTGTCAATATAAGATCCCATAGTTGAGGGTACATGTCAGAGCCCAAACCAAGCCATGAAGTCCAAGGAACTGTAGACTTCCGAGACAAGATTGTATGGCAGCACAGATCTGGGAAAGGGTACAAAAACATTTCTGCATCATTGAAGGTCCCAAATGGCACAGTGGCCTCCATCATCTGTAAATGGTAGAAGTTTGGAACCACCAGGACTCTTCCTAGAGCTGGCCACCCAGCCGATTTGAGTGATGGGGTAGAAGGGCCTTAGTCTGGGAGGTAGCCAAGAACCCAAGGGTCACTCTAACAGAGCTTCTGTGGAGAGAGGAGAACCTTCCAGAAGGGCAACCATTTCTGCAGCACTTCACCAATCAAGCCTGTATGGTAGAGCAGCCTGACGGAAGTCACTCCTCAGTAAAAGGCACAAGACAGCCCGCTTGGAGATTGCCAAAAAGCACCTGCAGGACTCTCAGACCATGAGAAACAAAATTCTCTGGTCTGATGAAACAAAGATTGAACCTAAATGCCAAGTGTCTGAAGGAAACCAAGTACCACTCATCACCTGAAGCATGTGAAGCATGGTGGTGGCAGCATCATGCTGTGGCGCTATTTTTTGGCAGCAGAAACTGGGAGGCTAGTCAGGGTTGAAGAAAAGATAAATGTAGCAATGTGCAGAGACATCCTTAAAGAAAACCTGCTCCAGAGTACTCTGGACCTCAGACTGCGGCGAAGGTTCACACGCGGTGGGAAATTAAGAGCCTCCATACGTGTGTGTTTTTTTTTTACAAAGTTTACTTGGGTTCTTGAAGAGCTGCATGCATAAAACAAAGCGTTTTTCGTGATCCCTGACAACGTCACTGCACACAACTCTCTGGTGTTCCAACGGCTGGTACAGGACCATTTAGCTGCCCTGCGCTACTAAATGCCTGAGTGAACAATACCTTTTTGAATTTTCTTCACAACGAGCATGCCTGCAATTATTTATAGCGAACAGTGAAAAAAAGGAATAAATTAAATAAAACAACTTTAGAATAATTAATGGGGGGGGGGGGACTTTTAACGTATAAACATAACTTATATAGTCAGGAAGTTAGGTTAACACGCTGTTTTTTTGTTTGTATATTTGTGTCACTAGGGTAGGTAGTTGTTGGTGTGTTTAGTTATCTGGGGGTTTGTTTATTCTTTTGGCCTGGGTCACCCCTGAAGTTCTTCTGTGCATTGTGTGATTTTCTTAATTCAATATACACAACATCATTCTACCAAGCTGCTATGATCCTTTACCCCTACACAGGGTCGTAACAGCCATCAAAAATCAAAAAAGCCTTCATCCACTCTGGTGCAGCCCACAACAGGACTATTCTTGTGACTACCTCTCAAATTCCACACAATACTAGTGGCACCTTTAGGAAGGTAATTCTAAAACCATGGCTGGAGCTTCTCAGATGGCGGTTCTCACTTGGGAGCCTAATCTGAACAGTGTGTCAAATCCCATGTTTTCTCATATAGCTAGCCCACAGAAGACTGACTGGGTCATCTAATTTCACAGTTTGTAAGTTGGCAAGCACCCTTGATACCAACATATATGAAGACCTGAAAGAGTGAGTTTCTCATGATATGCCTCCTTTAACGCTCCATGTTCCCATTTATAGAACGTATTTGTGAGACAGAACGCTCGTTTTCTCAGTGACAATGATGGATAGCTCCCGACTGGTTTGTAGAGCTTGAAAACAATGTAAATGTCATTGCTTTTATTCACCAACTGGAGAAGCCACTGAGATTTCCATCACTCTTGACCAAACAGACAGTGCCGTTATTATCTCTTCTTGTGGAATAACTGATGAAGAACTGGGTTTATGAGGAATCCGGAGACTTGTAGCCCCCATGTTACAAGAAATCATCTGAAGAGCTCCATTTGTTGTACCAGAATCATGTTCTTTAATAATGCCAGAGAAGGAATTTGCTGATGGATGACATTGGTTTGCAAATTTAGGCTGTAAGATTTCTAGTTTTCCAGAAGGGACGCTGCGGCTGTCCTCTTGTGGGTTGCTGATCTTTCTGGTAAATAAGTATTGATTGGCTCTCTTAGGCAATTGACTCGCTCGAGAGATTCTTGTGTTGTCCTCAAAGCTGTGATTTAACACAAAGGACCAAGCCAAACCAGCATCCATACGCCTTTCATAGACTCGTATGCCTCTGCTTCGTTCCAACTTGGCTATAAACAAACAGTCACTTGGAGTGGTTTAAGGTTAAAGGAGCCACGTCCAACCTTAAGTGACGTACTCGTTCCTTTCCGAGAACATACAAAGGTCATCAGGTGTTCTGGTGCTGCCTCAGTGCCTGTCCTGACTTTATTTAGCTTCTTTAGCAGCGAGGATTCACCCTCCTTTACTTTTTATTGGAATATTTGGGGCTAAATTATGACTGTAGTCCTCCATTGGTCAAAATTTGGGTTCTCAAACATTTCACAACACAAAGTAATGACCCAGTGCCAGTGTTCTAGCCATTTGTTCTACCTATCAAGTGGGCCTACCTAGCACACTCATATCATTGGTACAGTCTAGTAACTCAGTGTTTTAAATGTTTTATTGTGTATTTAAACTTGATTTAATTTAGAACTTAAGCCCCTCTCCCCATCCTTTATCCAAAAAGCCTGGTAGGTTACCCCAAAGACACAGTGCCACCTACTTTGGCATTCAACCAACAAGTGGTGCTCGTACTGTGAGTGGCGCTAAGGCAGTTTAGTGTAGTCATACACATTCAGTATGAAGGCAGCTTGAGGCATAAAAGTAATAATAGTTGCTGCACCATTTAAGGTGGAACTGAAAAATTCTAACAAGAAGTTGGTAAATTAGAGGCTGAAAGCCAGCACCAGAACGTTGCATCATTTAAGGTGGAACGGGAAAGTTCAAACAAGAAGCTGGCAAATTAAAAGCTGGTAGTATTACATTTCCACATGGATAGAATTTTATGTGTGGAGCTCTGCAGAAGTAACCCAGTAGGGGTTCCAGGCGCCACCAAATTCAAGCTCCCACTTCAACGTAAAACCATGGAAGATGAAAGTCACTCTGTACAGCCGGTGTGTGGTTTGTCTGTCCTGGGTTGCTGTAGCAACAATGTGGATTTACATAGGAGTCTCCAGTGGAAGGGGGCCAGCTTATATATAGATATGAGGGGCTCATTCTTAGCTAATAATAACACTACAATTTGTAGTTGCAGGTAATTATACACCGAGAGTGTTTCTTCCGCCTTTGTGTTAGAACTTCCGGTCAGCAAACCAAAATGAATACATGGGACACAATAAGAAGTTCCAATGGGACAACACTGTCTCATCCAGGGTTAATCCAACAGTGGGTGGATGATATGAGAAGGTGGCCTGAGGTTACTTATGGCGACATGTTTAATTACTTTGTACTTTTAAAAGGTTGTAGACGGTTCGGCAATGAAAAACTACAAAAGTAGTGAAGCGTATCAGTACCTACATAGTGGGAAGGTCGGTCGTGTACTCCTACACACAGACAGTGAGTTTATATTTCTGAAAGCCGGTGTAAGTCAAGTCCAGCCCGCTGCCCAAGCCACTATGGGTGGGTGTTAGCTACAGCCCAGATAGCCTAACGCGGTGGACACTGATCATAAATAGTTACTTACCCGACGTGTTTGTATCCTCGGAGCTTCATAAGCGAGACATTTCTCTGGATAGGGATGCTCTGGTGCTGGTTCTCCTCCACAGAATGGTAAGAGCAGACATACGGAGGTTTGGGTGGATGTTTTATAGACGCAGGTGGTCTTCTTTGGAAGGCGGCCCCCCAACACTCTGATCTTTATGTGCTGTGTTCATAACTCTGTTGTTCAAGCCAAGTTTTCCTCTTCTTCCAATTATTGACTCCCTCTAACTGAACATAGTATGCTAGTCATTTAATATGTTTGTTGTCCTTTTGCTTGCAATTAGTATCAATGTATCCGTGGTCGCACTGGAAGTTCTAACACAAAGTAAACAAAGATGCCTCCCCAGTGTTGTCATGGAAAATAGCATGAATACACCAATGAAAAGGTTGTGTTAAACGTTATTATGTTCCGTTCCTGATAATAGCTCCCTCTTTAAATAATTATCAGCCCTATATATAAAAGCTCAGTAGATGCCTGTAGGTTCCCTGGTTGGTGTGGAAGATAAACATAAAGGCTATGTTTACGTCATAGACGTCTGGTTCCTATCAGCACCACTGTAAAGGAAGTTGTGAGTTTCTTTGTTCATATTGCCTCTGCTGTCTGCTGAATAGCAGTGAATACTTGGTTCTTCTCTATGTAGGGGGTAAACAGTTTGCTATGTTGTAGGCTTGGCTATGCTGATTGCGCCTCCATCTCCTTTCCTTGATGAGGTCCTCGCCGGCTCCTCGTCTGAGTTAAAGTCTCAGTGTTTACCCTCTGCCCTAATTTGCTTCCTCCTTTAGTCGCCGCCCCATCGACTCTAAATTGGAGCCTGTTCAGCCGCAGGACGCCGGACGAGCTTCACTGACTGCTGTCGCGGTTGTTTTCCTATGATTCTCCTTTCAGGATTAGAGCAGAAGACCATTCTCCTGAATACTGACTTATTCCACTCTTATTTTATCAGGGATGCTGAAAAATGACACAGCTCTACTCCACTGAATCTGACCCTACGGTTACTATGCCTACAGCGAGCCTCCAGGACAGCAGGTCATTTTGCAACCACTATCAGTGGGATTTATTTTCTACCTAACATCACCTGACCATTACGTAACACCTACCTAACATCTTCTTAATTAACATAACTAACACCACTTAACCACTACTTGATGATTACCTAGCATCATCCTACCTAACATTACTAACATCACATAGCTACTACGTAACACCTGCCTAACATCTTTTTTACTTAACATTACTAACACCACTTAACCACTACTTAATGATTACCTAACATCATCCTACCTAACATCTTTTACCTAACATCACTAACACCACTTAACCACTACTTAATGATTACCTATCATCATCCTACCTAACATCTTTTACCTAACATCACTAACACCACTTAACCACTACTTAATGATTACCTAACATCATCCTACCTAACATCTTTTACCTAACATCACTAACACCACTTAACCACTACTTAATGATTACCTAACATCATCCTACCTAACATCTTTTACCTAACATCACTAACACCACTTAACCACTACTTAATGATTACCTAACATCATCCTACCTAACATCTTTTACCTAACATCACTAACACCATTTAACCACTACTTAATGATTACCTATCACCATCCTACCTAACATCTTTTACCTAACATCACTAACACCACTTAACCACTACTTAATGATTACCTAACATCATCCTACCTAACATCTTTTACCTAAAATCACTAACACCACTTAACCACTACTTAATGATAACCTAACATCATCCTACCTAACATCTTTTACCTAACATCACTAACACCACCTAACCACTATTTAACACCTGCCTCACATCTTACTACTTAACATCAACTAACCACTACTTAACGACTACCTAACATCATCCTACCTAACATATTCCTACCTAATATCATTCTATCACTGTTTAATGCCTACCTAATATTTTCTACCTAACATCACCTAACTACTACATAACACCTACCAAATACTGTCCTACTTAACACATAGTGCCTAACTATTAAATAACACCTACATATCATTGTCCTGCCTAACATCACCTAACCACTACCTAGCAACTACCTAACACCTACATAACATCTTCCTTCCTAACATCACTGACATCACATAGTCACTACTTAAGATCTACCTAACATATTCCTATCTAACATCATGCTACTACTGTTTAACGCCTACCTAACATTTTTCTACCTAACATCACAAACATCACCTAACCACTACTTAACACCTGTCAAATAATTTTCTCTCTAACATCACTAATATTACCTAACCACTATAAACACGCACCTAACACCTTCCTACCTTGTCACTAACATCACCTACCGACTTCTTAACACCTACCTATCATCTTCCTACCTAACATCACTAACATCACCTAGCCGCTACTTAACACCCACCTATCATATTCCTACCAAAAGGTCACTTACATCGCCCTTACATCACATTTTCCAAACATTACTAAAATTACCTAGCCCCTACTTAATGCCTACCTAACATGTTCCTACCCAACCACTAGTTACACCTAACCACTAGTTAACAACAACCTACCTTCCTACCTAAAATTCGTCACTAAATCACTAAAATTATCTGGACACTATGTAACACCTACATAGCATCTTCCTTCCAAACAAAACTAAAACGCCCTAGCCCCTATCTAATACCTACCTAATATGTTCCTACCCAACATCACTAACATCCACTAACCACTAGTTAACAACTATCTAACACCTTCCTACCTAGCATCACTAAAAATACCCAGCCCCTCGCTAATACCTACCTAATACATTCCTACCCAACATCACTAACATCCACTAACCACTAGTTAACAACTAACACCTTCCTACTTAGCATCACTAAAAATACCCAGCCCCTCGCTAATACCTACCTAATACATTCCTACCTAACATCACTAACATCCACTAACCACTAGTTAACAACTATCTAACACCTTCCTACCTAGCATTGCTAAAATTACCCAGCCCCTAGCTAATACCTACCTAATACATTCCTACACATCACAAACATCAACTAACCACTAGTTAACAACTAACACCTTCCTACTTAGCATCACTAAAATTACCCAGCCCCTAGCTAATACCTACCTAATACATTCCTACACATCACAAACATCAACTAACCACTAGTTAACAACTAACACCTTCCTACTTAGCGTCGCTAAAATTACCTAGCCCCTAACTAATACCTACCTAATACATTCCTACACATCACAAACATCAACTAACCACTAGTTAACAACTAACACCTTCCTACTTAGCATCACTAAAATTACCCAGCCCCTAACTAATACCTACCTAATACATTCCTACACATCACAAACATCAACTAACCACTAGTTAACAACTAACACCTTCCTAATTAGCGTCGCTAAAATTACCTAGCCCCTAACTAATACCTACCTAATACATTCCTACCCAACATCACTAACATCCACTAACCACTAGTTAACAACTAACTGACACCTTCCTACCTAGCATTGCTAAAATTACCTAGCCCCTAGCTAATAACTACCTAATACATTCCTACCCAGCATCACTAACATCCAGTAACCACTACACAACAACTACCTGACACCTTCCTACCTAGCATCACTAAAATTACCTAGCCCCTAGCTAATACCTACCTAATACATTCCTACCCAGCATCACTAACATCCACTAACCACTACTTAACAACTAACACCTTCCTACCTAGCATTACTAAAATTACCTAGCCCCTAGCTAATACCTACCTAATACATTCCTACCCAACATCACTAACATCCACTAACCACTAGTTAACTATCTAACACCTTCCTACCTAGCATCGGTAAAATTACTTAGTCCCTAGCTAATACCTACCTAATACGCTCCTACCCAACATCACTAACATCCACTAACCACTAGTTAACAACTATCTAACACCTTCCTACCTAGCATTGCTAAAATTATCTAGCCCCTAGCTAATACCTACCTAATACGCTCCTACCCAACATCACTAACATCCACTAACCACTAGTTAACAACTATCTAACACCTTCCTACCTAGCATTGCTAAAATTATCTAGCCCCTAGCTAATACCTACCTAATACGTTCCCACCCAACATCACTAACATCAACTAACGACTACACAACAACTACCTGACACCTTCCTACCTAGCATTGCTAAAATTATCTAGCCCCTAGCTAATACCTACCTAATACATTCCTACCCAACATCACTAACATCCACTAACCACTAGTTAACAACTATCCAACACCTTCCTACCTAGCGTTGCTAAAATTATCTAGCCCCTAGCTAATACCTACCTAATACGTTCCCACCCAACATCACCAACATCCACTAACCACTAGTTAACAACTATCCAACACCTTCCTACCTAGCGTTGCTAAAATTATCTAGCCCCTAGCTAATACCTACCTAATACGTTCCCACCCAACATCACCAACATCACTAACATCAACTAACGACTACACAACAACTACCTGACACCTTCCTACCTAGCATTGCTAAAATCATCTAGCCCCTCGCTAATACCTACCTAATACATTCCTACACAACATCACTAACATCCACTAACCACTACACAACAACTACCTGACACCTTCCTATCTAGCATTGCTAAAATTATCTAGCCCCTAGCTAATACCTACCTAATACATTCCTACCCAACATCACTAACATCCACTAACCACTACACAACAACTACCTGACACCTTCCTACCTAGAATCGCTAAAATTACCTAGCCACTACTTAACACCTACATAGCATCTTCCTACCTAACATCACATGGTCATTAATTAAGATCTAACTAACATCTTCCTACATATTTCTACATAATGTCACTTAACATCAATAACCACTACTTAACACCTATCAAATATCTTTGTTTACCAATGTTTAATGCCACCTAACATTTTCATAGCTAACATCCCGAACATCACCTACTTAACGCTTATATTACTTCTTCCTACCTTTATTATGTAGCCATGCTACTAGATCAAATCTTCAACGAGCTCATTAACAGTTCTTATGATTTAAAGGATCCATTGACATGTAGAAATATCTATGTAGGGCAAAGTATCTTTGGAACCTTATTGTCCACCACAGGGAACACAGGGTGTCTATTTTAGAAAATCCCATTCATTTCCATCATAGAGAAACCTAGAGTCTGTAATTTGGTCATGACCCCGACTAGAGAATGACACACAACCTCAAAGGTCTTTAGTTACGGACATAATTAGTAGCTAACGAGCTCACAGTTACACAGTGCTGTATAGAAGGACAGGGACTGAGGCAGTCATGTGACTTCAGTGTTAATGGGATATTTGTCACAGAATGTTTTGCTTTTGTACGCGCGAATGTGCAAGACCCTCGGGCTTTGTTAGCATTGTTGTTTTTCTCATGCACTCATGTCAAGGTCTGGAGGTGCTGTGTACAGTGTCAGGCCAATCAATTCTCAGATTTGGACGATGACCTGATTGGCTTGGTGATTAAGCTGTCCAGCACCCGACTGTATTCGCAGAGTTGTTCTCTTAACTGTGTTGTTGAACTTTGTTGTTGCTTAAGTGTCACAAACGGAACAACACATTGTTGACATATAAATATATTAGTTTATACAACTACGCTTACTGGTCACTTCATTGGGTATACCAGCCTTGTATCTACAAGCACTGTATCAGTCTTCCACATGAATGAGTGGGTCCAGAGAATGCCACGAAAACATTCCCTAGACTGTAATACTGCCATCTACATGCTGCTGCCTTTCAAGGTAGGTCGTTATAATGTAACTCAACTATGTACATTTCTTCATAACTGACAAAAAGTCACCTACATATACACTACCCGTGAAAGTTTTAGAAGACTACTGATAAGACCAACCAAACGTTTTAGAAAACTACTAGTTTTAAAACAGTGCCGAAATGTTTGACTGGTAGTGTACTAAAACATTTAGCTGGCTGTGTACTAAAATGTTTGACTGGTAGTGTACTAAAACATTTGGCTGGTAGTGTACTAAAACATTTGATTGGTAGTGTATCTAAAACGTTTGGCTGGTAGTGTATCTAAAACGTTTGGCTGGTAGTGTACTAAAACGTTTGGCTGGTAGTGTACTAAAACGTTTGGCTGATAGTGTTCTAAAACGTTTGGCTGGTAGTGTACTAAAACGTTTGGCTTGTCATGTACTAAAACGTTTGGCTGGTAGTGTATCTAAAACGTTTAGCTGCTAGTGTTCTAAAACGTTTGACTGGTAGTGTACTAAAACGTTTGGCTGGTAGTGTTCTAAAACATTTGACTGGTAGTGATCTAAAACGTTTGGCTGGTAGTGTTCTAAAACGTTTGACTGGTAGTGTACTAAAACGTTTGACTGGTAGTGTACTAAAACGTTTGGCTGGTAGTGTACTAAAACATTTGTCTGGTAGTGTATCTAAAACGTTTGTCTGGTAGTGTATCTAAAACGTTTGACTAGTAGTGTACTAAAACGTTTGGCTGGTAGTAATCTAAAACGTTTGACTGGTAGTGTACTAAAATGTTTGGCTGGTAGTAATCTAAAACGTTTGGCTGGTAGTAATCTAAAACGTTTGACTGGTAGTAATCCTAAAACATTTGACTAGTAGTCTACTAAAACGTTTGACTGGTAGTGTATCTAAAACGTTTGGCTGGTAGTGTATCTAAAACGTTTGACTGGTAGTGTATTAAAACGTTTGGCTGGTAGTGTACTAAAACGTTTGACTGGTAGTGTATTAAAACGTTTGGCTGGTAGTGTACTAAAACGTTTGGCTGGTAGTGTACTGTACTAAAACGTTTGGCTGGTAGTGTACTGTACTAAAACGTTTGGCTGGTAGTGTATCTAAAATGTTTGGCTGGTAGTGTATCTAAAACGTTTGACTGGTAGTGTACTAAAACGTTTGGCTGGTAGTGTACTAAAACGTTTGACTGGTAGTGTACTAAAACATTTGGCTGGTAGTGTATGTAAAACGTTTGGCTGGTAGTGTATCTAAAACGTTTGACTGGTAGTGTATCTAAAACGTTTGACTGGTAGTGTACTAAAACGTTTGGCTGGTAGTGTACTAAAACGTTTGACTGGTAGTGTACTAAAACGTTTGGCTGGTAGTGTATCTAAAACGTTTGGCTGGTAGTGTATCTAAAACGTTTGACTGGTAGTGTATCTAAAACGTTTGACTGGTAGTGTACTAAAATGTTTGGCTGGTAGTGATCTAAAACGTTTGACTGAGACTACAGCACTACCCACTCCCCTGACCCAGTAGATGTACCGGTTTAGATAACTAATTAACATATTATGCACTTGCAGTCATGGTAGTTTTTTCTAATGGACAGTATTTTCCAATACTAAGCCTGGATTAACCCTCCGCAGCCCTTTATTGATTCTCAGCACTGATTTTAATCACTGTTATACTGGGAACAAACACATGCATGTCAAATTACTGCATAATTTGAAACCTTTTGTGTTAAAGAGGCTGAGAAGCGCTCGGGGTCGACTGAGGTTAATTACCGTTGTTACAGCGAAATGGTTATTGACATCTTTACCAGAGAGAATAGGAAGAAGGAAAATCGGCACCCAGAGAGAACAAAAGTCTGAGAGAAATTCAAAAGAACTTTCAAATGTAACAGCTTGAAAGCCCCTGTCTGCTCATTTCCATGGTAGCTTTCTGGTGTTTTTTCATGTTGAGACGTGTCTTCTTCAAGACATTTTTGTCTATTGGATTTCAGTTGGGTGGGACGAAATTTGGTGTACAAAAATCACTAATTCTACCAATCAGAAAGAAATGCGAAATATCTATACAGATACCCAGTTTCATAAAGTTATTCCCCTTCCACTGCTCTGAATCCCAGTGAATCCCTGTTCCAATGATGTGGTTGGCTAGGCGGCTGGATGGCACACTCCTCTTCTGCCTGTTCATTATTTACTGGCTGTTACTGGCATGTGCAATGTTTCCTTCTGGTTCTTCTTCAACAAGATGCCAGAAATAAATATGCTGGGCACAAAAAATGATAGAGTTAGGGTTAGTTTCCAGGACAAAGGTGTCAAGAGTATTTATATTCATTACTCAGGTAGAAGTATAGATAGTAGGGTTTAAAAATACTTCTGTAGAAGTTGAATATCAACTCAAGCTTTTTACTCCAGTAAAAGTGTAAAAGTACTGCTTTCAAAACTACTTAAAGTATAAAAGTAAAAGTAATGTAAGGAAAAATGCCATTAAGGACAAAAGCTTAGGCTGCACCACAGGGGTCTATAGTGCTCTAGCCCACCTCCTCAAAAACGCCATTCTTCTAAAAGCCATAATGACTGTAATGTTGATAAATTTGGGATGCACTAGGCTTCCTGTTTCAGCCGCATATACGCCCATTAAAAATGAATGTAGTTTAGTACAATGTAAATATATTATATATTTACATATTATATACATATTATATATATCTGTGTACTACTGAGCATTAACACGTGTTTCATGAAGCAGAAGATATGATGACTAGTTGTCTATAAGTATTGTAATGAAGTCAAACTTCAAAGGCATGTTATCAATAATCTTTACTGGAAGGTAAATGTTCATGAATGAAAACAAGCTGAAATGAAATAGAAGTAACGAGGCTATGTTTAAAATGTACTGATAATGGAGTGTAAATGTAAGGAGTAGAAAGTACTGATAATGGAGTGTAAATGTAAGGAGTAGAAAGTACTGATATGGAGTGTAAATGTAAGGAGTAGAAAGTACTGATAATGGAGTGTAAATGTAAGGAGTAGAAATTACTGATAATGGAGTGCAAATATAAGGAGTAGAAAGTACAGACAACTGAGTGTAAATGTAAGGAGTAAAAAGTAATGATAATGGAGTGTAAATCTAAGGAGTAGAAAGTACTGATAATGGAGTGTAAATGTAAGGAGTAGAAATTACTGATAATGGAGTGTAAATATAAGTAGTAGAAAGTACTGATAATGGAGTGTAAATGTAAGTAGTAGAAAGTACTGATAATGGAGTGTAAATGTAAGTAGTAGAAAGTACAGATAACGGAGTGTAAATGTAAGGAGTAGAAAGTACAGATAATGGAGTGTAAATGTAAGGAGTAGAAAGTACAGACAATGGAGTGTAAATGTAAGGAGTAGAAAGTACTGATAATGGAGTGTAAATGTAAGGAGTAGAAAGTCCAGATAATGGAGTGTAAATGTGAGGAGTAGAAAGTACTGATAATGGAGTGTAAATGTAAGGAGTAGAAAGTACAGACAACGGAGTGTAAATGTAAGGAGTAAAAAATAATGATAATGGAGTGTAAATCTAAGGAGTAGAAAGTACTGATAATGGAGTGTAAATGTAAGGAGTAGAAATTACTGATAATGGAGTGTAAATGTAAGGAGTAGAAAGTACTGATAATGGAGTGTAAATGTAAGTAGTAGAAAGTACTGATAATGGAGTGTAAATGTAAGTAGTAGAAAGTACAGATAACGGAGTGTAAATGTAAGGAGTAGAAAGTACTGATAATGGAGTGTAAATGTAAGGAGTAGAAAGTACAGACAATAGAGTGTCAATGTAAGGAGTAGAGAGTACTGATAATGGAGGGTAAATGTAAGGAGTAGAAAGTACAGATAATGGAGTGTAAATGTAAGGAGTAGAAAGTACAGATAATGGAGTGTAAATGTAAGGAGTAGAAAGTACTGATAATGGAGTGTAAATGTAAGGAGTAGAAAGTACAGATAATGGAGTGTAAATGTAAGGAGTAGAAAGTACTGATAATGGAGTGTAAATGTAAGGAGTAGAAAGTACAGATAATGGAGTGTAAATGTAAGGAGTAGAAAGTACTGATAATGGAGATAAGTTCTTAAGGGTAATCTCGATAAAGACCCCCAATCTGTTTGGCCCTGGTTTTAATTTGAGGATGGAAAATGTACAATTGCAAAGGGTTGGCATATCTCAATATAGACTAGAATAGAATAGAATAGAATAGAATAGTAAATGTATCTTGTGCTAAAGCCTGGATCCTATTCAGTACCTAACCTGTGCTAAATAACAGCCCCTTTTTTGGCAGGGCAAGGGGGATGGGGGGCTGTTCCTTTGACTCTATCCTCTGAGATGGAGCTTGTGCTCATACTGCTCATTGATCTATGGTGATGCTATATGATCTGGTGGGTACAGTAGGTACTGAATATTGTAAAGAAGGTCCTAGGGGGTCCGTAGCGCTGAACCTTATGCATTTATGCACATATACTGGAAAAAAACACAAATATGCCAAATTACTGCATAATTTTAAACCTTTTGTGTTAACAAGGCTTAGAAGCCTGCGGGGTCAACTGAGGTTAATTACAGTTGTTATAGTGAAATAGGTATTTATGTCTTTAATACGGAGAACAGGAAGAAGGAAGAAGATGGGCTCTCGGAGGGAACAACGTTTCTTGTAATAGCTTGAATGTTTAAAGCCCTGAAATATGTACACATCAGATATTCGTATGAACTTTGTCCCAGACAAAACTCTCAGCAGGTATCTTGTTTAATTCTGAATGTGTTAACAGTAAGGGTTATAGCTAGACGTGGCTTACTTCCTGTCGCAATAATAATAATAATAATAATAATAATAATAATAATAATAATAACAACAATAAGCTTTATTAATATAGCACTATTCATACACTTAAAAAGCAGATCAAAGTGCTGTACAAAGACAAACAAGTAAAGCAAAATATTAGTAAAATTAAAACAGTAAATAAAAAGGAAGGGAAAATTAAAGTAGCAAAAAAGTAAGAAACAGTAAACTTATAATAACATTGGTAGAATTAATAAAATTAATTAAAATGAATACCAGTCCAAATAAATTAATTAAGTAACAGTTTCTAGATACAACACTGGATAAAGCTGTGCAACCATGATTGAGTTCTCAAATATTAGTTTATTAAATTAAATTACAGCTCTAATATGACTGTTACAACCAGGGCCAGAGTGGGTCCCTTTTTCAGCCCGGGAGTTTCATGCCCACTTTTTCCATGGAGGAGGAATCTGAATAAAATGAAACAGCAGCTAGCTCCAGCACCTTTTATTGGGTATAAGTTCAGGTATATGTTGGTAGGTTAACAGAAAACACTTCACTTAAACATGTTTAATAAAAAAATCATTAAAATAGCGTCTTTCTTCCCTACAGAGGGGTGCTCTACTGTTAGATTTATACTGAACTAGAGTAAACTAAACTAAAGTAGCTTCACTACACATATGTTCAGTAGCTACCTACAGCATCCAAAGCCTCCTAGTTGGTTTCTCAACTTTATTAATAACGGTGTCTATAGACATGAGAATTTCTTTCTCTGTGTACATTAAGATTAACTCAATTCCATAAACTCATTCCATAAATGAGTTTAACTATTAATATCCTATATTTCTGAATTATGTTTATTGTTTTCAGTTTGAAACTGGATATTTGTGATGTTGTGTATTGGGCTCTACAAAATAAACTAGGCTAAGCTGTCTTTGCAAACGTAGTGCAATAGCTTTACACTGACAATACAGACTTATTTCCATATCTCAGTTTACCGGCTGTAACTGGGGTCTGTCTTCTGGAGAACAGCTCGGGTAATTTCGCACATTTGGCAGCATGGTCTTCCAACGCCTTTCTTTTTTAAACCTGGCCTTTTCGCCTGGTCTCTTTCTGCTCTCCGTCACCACCGACTGACGCTTCACACTATTCTGTTGCTATGTTTCTTTTTATCGCTCCAGAAAAGAGACTCATGGGCTGAACCAACTTAAACATTTAGGAGGGGAGAATTCCCTCAGATGGTAGAACCCACCTAATCTACTGTGATGGGACTGTGCTGTCAGATGAATAGAGAATGAATACGTAGTTGAATGGAGAATGAGTGTAAGATAAGATTAGATAAAATTATTTTTCCCTTCCAATCGGCCCAAACTCGAGGTTGACATGAGCCGACCCATCGGGAATCCTCCCGAATCTCCTGATTAGCCACTCCGGGCCTGGTTACTACTACATGGTATTAGGGCGACACGCCGGCACAGTGGGAGGCACTGTCGCTTCACAGCAAAACGAGTCTTGGTTTGATTCTGTTCTATGGCTTTCTTCCTACAGTTCCAAGGCCTGTCCAGGGCGTTACCTGCCTTTCGCCAAATGAGTGCTGGGATAGGCTTCAGCGCCCCCCATGACCCAGAAGTTTAAGCAGTTTAAAATATATGTAGCATTTGTTTTGGTAAACACTTTCCTGCAGCATTTGTACTGTTAAAGCAAAAATTAAAAAAAGTAAACATTTAAAAGCGTGTTGTGGCATCCTGACACTGGCCACACTGCCATAGCAGCGCAGGAGGCGTGGCCATTTAAAGCCACTCTTAGGAGGGGCTGTGCTAGCAGTAGGAGAAACGTTGGGGAAATATTCATAGTTTATGTTGTTGATGTTAATATTTGTTATTTTGTGTAGTATTTATGGGGTAGGCCACATGGGCCCCGTGTCTTAATATACTCCTAGGAGTGAACTGCCTGCTTTCCCAGACGCTTGGTCAGTGATAGTGGGCACCATCCCTTGCAGCCTGTTTAATCATTTTTGGAAGGTTTGCATTGGGTTTGCATTGGTGTCAGAAGTGGGATTGTGTACCCACAATCTCCCCAGACTGTGAGGAACAGCGCTTAAGCCTTTAAAGCCTACACCATTAAACAATTGTCTGACAATTCTAATTATTTGAAAAGGGAGTGTTTATTAGACCTTCAATGAATAATAATAACAATAATAATAATAATAATATTATACAATATTATACAAAATATGGTTTTGTATCATATTTGGTACATCTGGAGTGTTCACACATTCTGTATCTACTACAATCTTTGGTTCTCCACTAAAACTTAGAACATACTGTGGGTTTGAGCAAAGTTCAGGTCTACATTAGGTTTTAGGAAAGAAAAATATAACAGTGATGATTGAACTTGTGTTTCAAATTTGATTCGCTTAGCGTTAAAGGGTTAAACACACTCAAATATGGATGACAAAGAAGAAGAAACAGTGACCTGGCGACGTTGACCACAGCTCTCTAATGATGCTCTGAACAAGCGTCAACATTGTGGTTGGCCAGGTGATGGTACTCTTCTTAACCTGTTCAGTAAAAGAGCATTTACTGGCATATCCAGTGTTACCTTCAGGTTCTTCCTCGCCAAGACACTACTATATAGACATATGTGTGTGTGTACACACACGAACACACACCAATCCTCCTCCTCCTCCCACTCGCTGCTCCCGTGCTATTACACACACCCACACATCCAGATCAGAGATTGCATTCCACACACCTGATTTGCACCCTCTCCTCTGGTTGCAGTGACAGAGGCCATCAGTGAGGTGATTTCAATGAGTTAGGGACACTTGAGGAGCACAGACAAAGAGAAGGACGAGGAGAAGAGCTTTTAGACCGACCGGGCATTTTAATGCTGCATCTCAGCCACTCGCTGGGGCACTGCTATCCATACCAGCTCACTCACAGGACCAGGGCAGTCCAGCATGTCACCGCTGACCAGTGCCTCAGCTTGCTTTATTAGATATCAGCTGAATGTTATTGGCACTGGATTACCCTACCTCTCTGTATATCCCTGACATATCAACATTACATTGATTGATTGATTGATTGATTGAATAATGCTCAACACATCCACTGTCAGAAAATATTACCTGAAGTAACTAAATTTGTTGGTTGGCACATGTTGTGGAGAAGGCTGTTAAAAGTTCTAGTTATGAAGAATAAAGCAGGAAACTATGAAATACAAACAAATTGAAACATTGAATTACAGCCAAATAATATTTCAATAATAATCATAATAATAATAAGCGGCATGGTGGTGTATTGGTTAGCATTGAAAAAGTTGTCTCACAGAGTTTGCATGTTCTCCCCGTGCTTGAGTGGGTTTCCTCCGGGTACTCCGGTTTCCTCCCACAGTCCAAACACATGCATGTTAAGTTGATGGCTCACTCTAAATTGCCTGTAGGTGTGAGTGTGTGTGTGTGTGTGTGTGTGTTGGCAAACTGGGCCATTGAAACATTATTATATATTGTAACATACAATATTTCCTATTTAGGAAATTAAGTATTAGCTTGTTATTATAAAATATAATGGAAATATGTAATTAAAAGCAAAATACAAAGCACTCCTGCTCAGTACCACCAGAGGTCTCTGTCTCCAAATTCTGAGCCAAGCCAAGCCAAGCCAAGCCAAGCCAAGCCAAGTTCTGCCAAGCCAAGTTCTGCCAAGCCAAGTTCTGCCAAGCCGAGCCAAGCCTGCCAAGCCAAGCCAAGTCAAACCGAGCCAAGCCAAGTTCTGCCAAGCCAAGCCAAACCGAGCCAAGCCAAGCCAAGCCAAGCCAAGCCAAGCCAAGTCCAGTCAAGTTCTGCCAAGCCAAGCCGAGCCAAGCCTGCCAGGCCAAGTTTGGCCGAACTAAACTCCACTGACAGAATCTGCTCTAACCACTGCTCTTACAGGACACCAATGCCTGGAATCTCCAGTCCGAGCTTGAGAAACAAGCCATTGCTATTAACCTTCCACTCTGCTCAGCCTGCCCACCTGGATATCTCCACTAGGCCCCTCTGGATTCCTGGCTATCTTGCCTCCGCTTAGCCCAGCCACTGCTCTTTGCATTTCAATATTGTTTTAAACAAAACCGCCTGCTTATGAATCTTACCTTTGTGTTGTGAATCATTACATTTGGTCTTTTCTCTACATTTATTTGCAAAAGATTGGGAACACCTGGTTAATCTTTTGTTGATTTTCTAAGTGAAAAAAGTCAGTTTTTGTCTATTGAGAATGTTTCTGATGAGGTTTGTGGTCGGCGTTTCTCTCTCACGCTCTTCTTTCCGAGCAGTGTTTGTGTAATAGACAGTGTTTGATGTAAGATACATAGTTAGAACGACGGTGCTGAATAACTCTTTGAATTCATGATGCACTGATTGCGAGGTGAAGGATCATTCCAGGTTACGTGCACTCACTGGTTCACTGATTTGGTATGCCGGCAATGAAACGGGAGATATCTTTCATACCTCTCTCGCATTGAGGGGGAATTTTTCTCATTCGCATCTCAGAAAATAGTGAATGCAGAAAATTCCTCCACGCAATACTGATTAAGCAATCAGCTCTCCGGCGCCGAAGAACGCTTATTTACACATACACACAATTACAGACGGTCGTCCTCTGTTTCTCTGTATACTTTGTAAACCCATTTCATCCTGTTCTGTAATGGTTAGGACCTCCACAGGACCACCACAGAGCAGGCACTATTTGGGTGGCACTGCAGTGACACTGACATGGTGGTGGTACGTTAGTGTGTGTGGTGCTGGTGTGAGTGGATCAGCAGTGCAGCTAGAGCGTTTAAACACGTCAGTGTCACTGCTGGACTGAGAATCGTTCACCAACCACTGTCCTGTGTCCTGTGACCACTGATGAAGGACTAGAGAGTGACCAGCTAACGAGGTGTTATCTCTGACTTTACATGTACAAGGTGGACCACCAAGGTAAATTCACTTACAGCAACACACTATTATTATTATTATTATTATCATTATTATTATTATTATTATTATTATTATTATTATTATTATTATTATTAAATTACCAAACAAATCCACAAAAAAACACATGTAACCACTTTACCTTCACTTGCACTAATTTCACTTATCCCAGTGTAGATCTACTGTTAAATGTAATGTATTTGATTTAATTCAACTTCAAAGCAGTCATTAAACACTGCCTTTACTAATAGTATTAATAATAATTTTAGTAATAATACTACTACTACTTATTATTATTAGAATTATTAATGCTGTTGTTTAAATGAGTGCATATGTTATTAAGCTAAAATTTATATATATATATATATATATATATATATATATATATATATATATATATATATATATATATATATTACACTACCACACAAAAGTTTAGGATCACTTTAGAATTTCATGCAATTTTCATGCAATTAACAAACAATATTGTCCGTTTTACAATTAATGTAAGTGTATCAGATGATTTTTAAAGAATAAAAATGTTTGTATTAAAGTCTATTTTTGTATAGAGGCTTATTTTTCATATAGTCCTATTATCAGCAATTCTCAGTCCTCTGTCTAAATCTCCTGGTACGGCCGCCAATCCAAGTTAAGGATGTTATTGGGGGTAATTGGTTGTTAGGACACTCTTGCTCAATTGTGATGCACAGCTGAAAAACATTCTACTAATAAGTGAGTATAAAAGGGAGCACAATATTCTAGGTTAGTTTAGTATCTGAAGATCAGCAGTTGATGGCTTGCTGACCGACTCAAAATGACCAGAAAGAAACAACTTTCTTTAGAGACCCGTCAGTCCATTGTTGTGTTAAGGAAGAAGATACTCCATTAAAACAAGAACATTTCACTGTGATCCCAAACTTTTGAGCAGTAGTGTATATATAAGCGGAAGTTAAGTAAGTTAATATAAACATTTATTTATATATATATATATATATATATTATATATATATATATATATATATATTATATATATATATTATATATATTATATATATATAGTGGCTTTATCCCACTAGTCAGGGGCAAGGGGTCACAATCGCCAGTCCATTGCATGGCCAACACACACTCACACCTACATGCAAATTAGAGTGACCAATCAACCTAACATGCATGTGTTTGGACCCTACCTGGAGGAAACCCACTAAAGTTGCTTATCCCCTTATCATGGAAAAGACCACCTAGCTAGTGACCAGAGGTAATTGGAGTTCTCTGTTCTATACATTACACAACATAAGAGATGTTGCATTCTCTTTTCTCTACAACTGTACATGCAGGCCAGTAGCCACTTGATAGACCTTCATATTTAAGCCTTTACTAATCACTATGTTAACATAGGTGGTGGTCCATGGTCTGTATGTGTCGTATGTGTGGTCATATGTATTATATGCTTTGTGAGTGCGGCTGCTGTTTATACAAGTAAGAAATAAAACCAAAATTTAACATGAAGGCAGATTTACCCTCTGTCTTTCCAATCGACACGGGGTCCCAACCCAACATGGTACATGTTGATAATACATAAAGCACAGGATCTTCCTTTCTCATTCACTGACCACCCCCCTCCAAGGAGTCCATGTGTGATTCGTCTGGCATTTTACCCTTCATTACATACTCAGCTGGCTCGTTTTCTTTTTAATCCTCAGATTTATTGCCGGCTCCTGTAGAACCTTTAAGGTAAGGGCTGAGCGGGAGCCGAGCTAATTAAAGTTCGAAGCGCCGTAATTCTGTCTATGATGGCGTGAAGAGGGCATGAGAGGATAATGTCAGATCAATACGAAAATATCACTGCCGCCTCATTTCTCGTCTCTCACTTAGTGCAGCCTTTTCAGAACAAGTTTCGCTTCCAGGGCGCATCATTTGTGAGCAGATGGATTGGTGGTGATGGTTCCATGGGTGAACTTTCTCCACCCCAGGTTTTCCCAGTGTCAGTCAATGGCAAAAATGGGGTCCCCCAGGACTTCTACACAAGCATATCACTGTATGAACATCCATGCATGTATTCCTGGTGTGAATGTATTATGTTCTCCACTGTGGAGAAGCAATGATCTGTAATAATGTTGGTAGCTGGGCAGGCGCTGGCTAGTGATGTGGTCTATAGCATACTAATAGCTGACCAAATCAAGACTAACAAGATTGTCCTAGCTAGCACATACTATTGCTTAAAGATGATGTGAAGCTTATCTACACTCAACAAGCACTTTATTGATCTGCACACGTATACCCATTCGTGCAATTATATAATCAGCCAGTTGTGCAGTGCATACGATGATGCAATTATGTGCCAACAGCTTTAGACTAAGTTCACATATTAGTCTACAGAATGAGCCATGATTTTGATTGTGATATGATTGCTGATGCCAGACGGGCAGGTTTGAGTATTTCTGTACCTGCTGATCTGTTGAGATTTCCACACACTACAGTCTCTAGTTCACTCAGAGTGATACAGTAAAGAAAGCAGTGAAAAGTAGTGAACAGTGAGTGGCAGTTCTGTAGATGGAAAGGTCTGAGAGGTTGATTAGAGGTGTCAGTGGAGAATGGCTAGACTGGTTCTACTTGATAGAAATGCTATGGTAACTCAGATCACCACTTTGTAGAATTGCGGTGAACAGAAAAGCATCCCAAAATGCACAGCACGTTGAACTTTGAGGTGGATGGGCTACAACAGCAGAAGACCACATCTGTTCCACTTCTGTCAAGGAACCCATTGTTTTCCAGTGGCCCTCCTGGTCACCGGATTTGAACTCATTAGAGCACCTTGGGGAGGTGGTAGAACAGGAGCACTTCTACAGCAAGAAGTGTCCACTGCGCTGTGTCCACTTCCTTGTCCACTCTCTGCGACCTTGTTGGTCCACATTGTGAGAGATGATAGCTCCTCTGTTGCTGCCCAGTTTGTGTTGGCTTTTAGTTCTTTATTAGGATGTTGTTAGAACATTACTATGGTATCCTAGGTGGTTGCTAAGGTGCTAGCTGATGCTTTCTAAGCTCTTGCTAACCAGGGAGAAGGTGGTTGCTATGGTATCCCAGGTGACTGCTAGGGTGTCATTAGATAGTTGCTATGATGCTTCAGGTGGAAGCTAGGTGGTTACTAACGTGGTATCCCAAGTGGTTGCTAAGGTGTTGCTAAGATGTTGCTAGGCCGTTGCTGTGGTGACCAAAGTGGTTGTCAATGTGTTGTTAGGCCATTGTTGAGGTATCCTAGGTGGTCAGTAGAATATTGCTAGCTCAGTGGCTGCTCAATAGATTCTTATTATTGTGTCTCTGCTTGGCATTAGGGCATTGGTAGATGGTTGCTATGATTTCCCAAGAGAAGGCTAGATGTTTCATATAGTGTTTTAGGTGGTTGCTAGGGTGTCCCTGGCTATGCCATGTGAATGCTAGGGTGTTACTGCTTGGTCACTGTGGTGTTCCAGGTGGTTGCTATTGTTGCAAATCTGGCTCGTTATGGCTCTTGATCGTCTGTCTGCAGTCTTTTTTTGGTTTTCCGTCTTTGTTGCAATTGTGCGCAGGTATGCGGTTGACCACTCGGGGGCATCTCCTGGATATCTTGACAGGTACATCATTTAGGGTTTTCTAGCCTAGAACCTGGGAGAACTCCTGTCCGGACAAGCTCAGGGCTCCTCGTTGCTCACCGTCTTACTTCGCTTGTAAATTTTGGTGAACGTTTTTGTAGACTTTGTAAAAACTCTAGGGAAGTTTTGGGATGGGTGCCTTTTTGTCTGGTTGCCACTTTTTTTTAAACCTTTAGTTAACTTTGTTATTTTGCCGTTTACCCCGTTCATCCCTGAACACAGCTTGCGGATAACAAATAGATAACAAATCTGAAGTTTTCTGGTTTTAAGAAGTGTCCGATGTTTGGTCTGGTAGAGGTCTGGGCAGGGAACCCACTCTCACTTGTTGTTACAGGCCTCTATGAAAGTAGTTGCATGAAATGTGTATGTCCAATCAAAAAACTGTACACAAGCACACCCTGACTCATCAAACTGAACATTCCGGAGTCAGAAAGATGTGTGAAAAACTGTGTGATGATTTCTTTTCTTCGAGAATAAGAAGAAGCAGAAGAAGAGAAAGGTAAATAATACACTGTCCAATAGCAGCACTGCAGAATCACTGATAAAGCATATTAACGTGCTGATGTCTGTTTGGTGTCCCATCTATGAAGAACACTTTCCAAACACACACACATACAGTTCACACACACACACTTTCTCTCTCTCTCTCTACCCTGTTGATACATACACCTGTTGAAGCAAGGTCTTAGCAGGGTTAGGAGGTCACTCTGGATTCCCCAGGGGGCTCCCGCAGGTCCAGACCGCCGAGGGGCTCAAAGCCTTTGTTCTGCAAGGATGAAAAGCTCACTACAGCCAGGTGGACGTCTGAACACTGTTTCTAGATCACTCTTTTTCTTTTCATCATTTCCTGTCTTCAGTTCCGCAAGTGAATTTTTGGTACATAAAAAAACGGCTGAGAGACAGAGAGTGAGTATAAAGAAGAGCAGACACTTCAGAAAATAAACATTCGTATTCTTACAGAGACATTGAGCTAAATATGCCTTCAATATGTTTATATATATATATATATATATATATATATATATATATATATATATATATATATATATATATATATATATATATAGTTTGCATGTTCTCCCCGTGTTTAAGTGGGTTTCCTCCAGGTACTCCAGTTTCCTCCCCCAGTCCATACACATGCATGTTAGGTTGATGGATCACTCTAAATTGCCAGTAGGTGTGAGTATGTGTTGGCCATGCAATGAACTGACGACCTGTCCATTGTGTACCCCGTCTTCGCCCAATTACGCTGGGATTATATATATATATATATATATAAATGTACTATTATTTAAATTTAATGTTTCATTATTAAATTTAATGTTCTATGTTAAACTTACTCAAACAAAAATGAGATCAAACAGCTAACCAGAACCAGGGCTGTTCAGACTTCTGCATAGGGCTGTGTGTATATATATATATATATATATATATATATATATATATATATATATATATATATATATATATATATATATATATATATAATAAAAAACAAAGTGATTGATTTGCTGATTTGCTTTCATTTAGAGCCACAGCTTCCGTTATTAAACCATCATTACTGTTATTGTTCTTCATTTGCACTGTCTTCACCTACAGAAACAGAGGGAATGCATCACATCAGTACTGTTTTGCTGTTGATGTTTTTTATTAAACTGCTTACAATGTGTGGAGTTTCACAGACCCCACTGTAAAACCGTTAATACCATCATTTCAATGAACACAGTGAGGTTACATTAGCCTACATTGTTACAGTTTAGCATATTTAGAGCCTAACATATTGATTTTGTTTTGCTTTGCTTTGATTTTTGTTTTTTGCATTGGTTGAATGCTTGCAAGTCCTCAAACTCAGCAACTATGACAAACTTTAGCCAATCCAGCAGACTGCGCAGTCCAAGACTTCCATCAGTTTCACAACTTCCATCATTTATTCTTAAAAATTCTACATAATTACATGTTTAAGATGTAAACAAAGTCAGTCAGACAATAATGCTCTGTTCGGGAGCCAGAATTGGTAGTGATGGGAACCAGACGTCCACCTGTAGGAGTTCCCATATAAAAGGTTTATTACGATGGTTATAAATTAGCTGATGTCAAACTAAAACCTAAAACGGACATTTTAAAAAGATTTAGCATTTTGAGTTTAGAAAAGTTCCTAAATAAACTAAAGTTATTAGCAGAATGTGAATAAATAATAGTTTTGATAGTACTATGTCTATGTATCATGTTGCAGAGATATCCATTAAAATTAGAATAATAACCAGCTAGACCAGGACCAGCCTCATAATACCACTTTGCACCACAAGAAGTGATAGTGAGTCACTGTAGCATTGAGACATCAGTCCAACATAAGAGGATGAGGCAGTAGTATTGCTGCCCCGATGGCGTGTCCTAACCTCTGCTTAATCACATTCAATATGTTTAAAGGACTGGCAGCCAATTAAAGCAGCTCTTGGCTCCATGTCAAGAATCCACATCCAGCAGTAAACAAAAGAAATCATCTACATAGAAACAAAACAAGAGTTAACACTGCTGCTGCTTTCCGCCACTGGAGAGTGAAGGAATGAAGTTTGATGCCGAACTCGCAATGTTTCTTCCAGACGGGTAAGGAATGAGGAGGGACGGTGCAATTTCTGGTGATATGCTGCCCCCTGGTGTTTGGAGTTTGAATTCCACAGGTTGCATCATCTTACATGTTGCTCCTTTAAACACATTCATGGCGGAGGAGTACATGCAGGATGTTCTAAGGAAAAAAACAGTACCGAACATAAACTTAGCTCTACTCTACCATACATATCGTCGCCGTCCAATGAAAAACATGCAACTCCATTTTTGCCAATTTTTATTTTTCTGCATCATTCGCCGTTTACCCTGTGTAAACATTTCATGATGAATGGACCAAAAGAAATGCTCCAAAATAGCTTGGTAAAAATTCTGGTTCCATTGACTTACATTAAAAGTAAAGGAGGTTTTTGGCCTCTCCTGTAAAACTGCTATTGTGGACATACTTATTTTTTTATTTGGGCAGCGACGATATATAAACTCATTTATAGGGACTGTGGTCATTTTGGATGATCAATCAACTGGCTCTATTTGAGGTGAAGACATTGTGACCCCTGGTTCCCATCACCACCACTATAGATCACAAGAGTCGGCAAGTTTCTCGATAATAAAACACTTTACATCAAGCCACTTTGAATGACTGTGAATGTTTACATCTCAGCCACTGTGTAATGTACAGTATCAAAAAACTTGTGTTTAAACGTGTGCACAGCCTCTGCGTAATGGACTCTAATACTTAACTAGGCCTATTTAGCCTTGTTTAATCTGCAGCCTAATACATGGCGTGGAGTTTACATACACTGTGCGGCTACACGTGCCCCACAGCCAGCAGCAACCTTAGACTGTACGTATAGAGTTCCTGGAGGAGCCTGTGTTTCTCTTTATCTTCTGATCGTCAGAGGTGGGCACAGCAGCCTGAATTAGGGATGCACTTTCCAAATCAGGAGCAGCCTAAATGAAAGGTGGATGAACGATTATTGGTCCAAACAAGCATCTGAGAAATTTATAATGCAAGTAATGTGATGTTTCAGTTTTTGACATCACTGCATGTACATTACGTAATGAACAGACCAAAAGAAATGACCCGAAATGACCTGGAAAAAAACTGTTCTATTGAACTTCATTAGAAGTAAAATAAAATAGTTCTATAAATTTTGGAGGTATGATGATTCGCTCCAACAGCAGCGACAAATTCTGAGCATTTAAGATGCAGTGTTGACTAAAAGAAAGCAATGAAACAGGGCTATTGTGTTTTATGTGTTCATTAAGCCCACACACTGTGTGACCTTGGGATATGATTGAAAGGATGAATAAATGAATAAATAAAGAATTAAATAAATAAATAAAATAAATAAATAAATCTCCAAAAATGAGAGGTTCAGGTGCAAAAAAAAATTTAAGGACTATAAGGAGAGGTTTGGAAATGGTTAAACATGTGCATATATATATATATATATATATATATATATATATATATATATATATATATATATATATATATATATATATATATATTCATGGTTGCATGGTGCAAAACCTAAATTAAGATTGTTCCTGTATAGCAGCAAACAAGCTATGTGCTATGTGACCCTGAGAAGTATACATTGTGGGTGAGTTTTATATGTATATACAATAAACTGTAATAAATCACAGTGCTAATTAAGTAAATGGATCATTTACATATATAAATGTGTAATGTTCAGTACATGTTCAGTACACATTACTCTTTATGTGTCTTTATACGTTTCCCAGACATGGATTAATGGTGGACTGAATTTATATATATATATATATATATATATATATATATATATATATAATATATATATATATATATATATATATATATATATATATAACCCTTTTCAAGCTTCTCCTTGTGGAAACAACCCAGTATTATACATTATATTATATTATACAGTTTTCATCTAATACCTGCTTTATCTGCTCAGTACTTCATTAAGCTAAATCAAGATTGCTGCTGAAGGAACTGAACACATTCATACAATGTCTGGGACGTCCAGGAGAAATCTGGAACTACACTTTGTTCTTCTAACTGGAGCTCAAGATATGATCTACTTCTTTCATAATAGGATATTCATGTTACTTTGTATTGTATTTATGATCTTCTAGATAACCAATCATCTTATGTGCCCAAGATTTTTAAACTCAGTGAATGCTGCTACCCACCTCTGCTGATCATATAGATCTAGTCCGGGTATGTGGTTATATTGTTACTGACTACAGTGCTTGAGCTTGATTATTGATCGTTTCCGATCAGTCGTTGATGATCTGTCCTGGCAGTCCTTCGCACTCCACGAGCCCGGTGGAGGTGAAGGGAGTGATCGTATCCAGCGAGATCTCGCCGTCGCACTCGTGGGGCAGGAGCGCGTGCGCGCGCCCGTGCCCGAGCCTTCGCGAGGCGTCGGACGAGATGGAGGCCTTGTCGAGGCGCGCGGCCGGTTCGTCGCGCGCCAGATGCTGCTGCTGCTGGTGCGGATGCTGATGCTGCGGGTGGTTGATGGGCGCGTCCTTCTGCAGCGTGGTGTCGTGGTGGTAGGACACCAGCTCGTTGCTGAAGTTCACGGCCTCCACCGCGGCGGCGCTGGAGAAGAGCTTGTTGCAGCCCAGCAGCGAGGAGAAGGCGCGCCGGAAGTCGGCGTTGAAGGCGTAGATGACCGGGTTGAGCGACGAGTTGGCCCAGCCGAACCAGACGAAGATGGTGAAGGTGGTGTCGCTGACGCACTGGCAGAAGGGCACGGCGCAGTTGAGCACGAAGAAGGGCAGCCAGCAGCACACGAACACGCCCATGATGACCGAGAGCGTCTTCAGCACCTTGGTCTCCTTCTTGAAGGTGGTCTTGAGCGCGTGCTCGTCGCCCTGGTGCTGCGCGCCGTGCTGCTGGTGCTGCTGGTGCTGCTGCGCGCCGTGCGCCTGGCCGGCCGCGCGCTCCAGCGACGAGATGCGGCGGATCTGCGTTTGCGCGATGCGGAAGATGCGCGTGTACGTGGCGATCATGATGAGCACGGGGATGTAGAAGCTGATGAGCGACGACGAGATGGCGTACGTGCGGTTCAGGTTGGCTTTGCAGTCGGCGCGCGCGCTCCCGTTGCCGTCCGCGGCCGCGGCCACGGCGGCGGAGGCGGCCAGCGCCTGCTCCTCCACCTCCTCGCCCTCCTCGCCCTCGCCTTGCTCGTGCCAGTTGAGCTGCACGGGGATGAAGGAGATGAGCACGGAGAGCGTCCACGCCACGCCGATCATGGCGAAGGCCACGCGGTGCGTCATGCGCCGCTCGTAGCGGAAGGGGCTCGCGATGGCCCAGTAGCGGTCCACGCTGATCATGCACAGGTTGAGGATGGACGCCGTGGAGCACATGATGTCGAAGGCGATCCACACGGCGCAGAAGCGCCCGAAGAGCCACGTGCCCGCCACGGCCGACATGGCCTCCCACGGCATCACGAGCACGGCCACGAACAGGTCGGACACGGCCAGCGACACCACGAAGAAGTTGGTGACCTTGGAGCGCAGGTGGCGGAACTTGACCACGGCGGCGCACACCAGCGTGTTGCCCAGCAGCGTGGACACGATGAGGAGGAAGAGGACGAAGCCGAGCAGAGCGCGCGCGCTCCCTCCGCCCTCGCCGTCCACGTCGCCCGGCTCGGCTCCGTCTCCGTCGGCGCGCACCACCACCGTCACGTTGGTCAGGTTCTCCAAGCTCTCCATCTGAGCGCACTAATCGCGCGCTTTTACGCGGCGTCCATCACAGCGGCCGTGCACGCGCGCCGTCCCCCTGAGCGCGTCGTGACTGTGTCGCGTTTACGAGATTCCCATTGTTCCCATTCCGTCCCAACTCGGAGCGGCTCGTCTGCGCTTCTCTCTGCGCGCACAGGCTGAGGCTGAACTGACGCGCCAACTCTCTCCGGCGCTCTCCTTGCGCTCTGTGATTGGTTGCGCTCTGTGATTGATTGCCGCCCACTGAGCTCGGCTCGACCGCTATGATTGGCTTGGGGAATTAGACGTGCATAATCAATAGCTAAGATGTAAACAAAGTCATTGTGAGCGGGCTGGTGTGAAAAGCTCCAACTCAGTTGTCAGTATTTTGTTCGTAATGGGGATGATAGGAACCAGACGTCTGAAGTGATTAAAGGGGAACTCAGGAGATCCTATAATCTGTAGGAGATTAAAATGTTAATATTGTCATACAGAGTGTCCTGAAATAAATAATCTGTTGTCCTCCTCAAAACCTTTAATGAAAGTATCCAGACATGCTCAAGGTCAAAGACATGGTTGTCAACAGGTGTGAGAAGGTTTAGGATAAACGCATGTGTAGAATAGAGTCAAGGTCAAATACTCCTACTCCCACTCATGCAGGTTAGATAGTAAAAACAGTAAACAAGTTGGACATTATGACTCCTGGTTTCCATCACTACCATGTATCCCTGCAAGGAATCATTTTACATCAAACTACTCTGAATGGCTCTGTTTCCAACTTAATGTTTGAATTATACTGATTTTTGAAATGGGTGGACTTGTCCTTTATCCCTATATAGATGGACAACCTGGGTGAAAAGTGAGCCGGCTGAGATTTTATTGTCCACATGTTTGTAGTAAATTAATTTAATCGTTTAAGCTTCCACGAATTCATCAGTGTTTTTGATCATCACAAAATCTCATTTCAGTTGTATTTATTTACATTGTTGAATAAAAATCATTTTGGTGTCACTGCCCTTCTAACACACCACATGGGTCAGAATGGACCCTTGTATGTTCACTACAGAACTGTTGACACTTGTAAACATTTGCAGTCAGCAACATATTTACATATTTAATACTATTTTTGTTAATTAAATAAATAAAACTAACTAAAATAATGGTTTAAGATCAAAAACTAGATTGTTAATGAGCACTTGGAGAATTAAATAATGAAATAAACTGATTCATTCATTAGATTTACCAAAGAGATACTCAGCAGTGGCAGTCCAATCTTACCACCGTACTAACCACTACACCACCGTACTAACTACTACACCAGCGTACTAACCACTACACCACCGTACTAACCACTACACCACCATACTAACCACTACACCACCATACTAACCACTATACCACCATACTAACCACTACACCACCTTACTAACCACTACACCACCATACTAACCACTACACCACCATACTAACCATTACACCACCTTACTAACCACTACACCACCATACTAACCACTACACCACCATACTAACCACTACACCACCTTACTAACCACTACACCACCGTACTAACCACTACACCACCATACTAACCACTACACCACCATACTAACCACTACACCACCTTACTAACCACTACACCACCGTACTAACCTCTACACCACCGTACTAACCACTACACCACCTTACTAACCACTACACCACCTTACTAACCACTACACCACCATACTAACCACTACACCACCCTACTAACCACTACACCACCTTACTAACCACTACACCACCATACTAACCATTACACCACCTTACTAACCACTACACCACCGCACTGACCACTACACCACCGTACTAACCACTACTCCACCATAATAACCACTACACCACCATACTAACCACTACACCACCGTACTAACCACTACACCACCTTACTAACCACTACACCACCATACTAACCACTACACCACCTTACTAACCACTACACCACCACACTAACCACTACACCACCGTACTAACCACTACACCACCGTACTAACCACTACACCACCGTACTAACCACTACACCACCATACTAACCACTACACCACCGTACTAACCACTACACCACCATACTAACCACTACACCACCGTACTAACCACTACACCACCACACTAACCACTACACCACCGTACTAACCACTACACCACCGTACTAACCACCACACCACCATACTAACCACTACACCACCATACTAACCACTACACCACCATACTAACCACTACACCACCGTACTAACCACTACACCACCTTACTAACCACTACACCACCATAGTAACCACTACACCACCATACTAACCCCTACACCACCATACTAACCACTATACCACCATACTAACCACTACACCACCATACTAACCACTACACCACCATACTAACCACTACACCACCGTACTAACAACTATACCACCATACTAACCACTACACCACCATACTAACCACTACACCACCATACTAACCACTACACCACCGTACTAACAACTACACCACCATACTAACTACTACACCACCATACTAACCACTACACCACCATACTAACCACTACACCACCGTACTAACAACTACACCACCATAGTAACTACTACACCACCATACTAACCACTACACCACCATACTAACCACTACACCACCGTACTAACCACCACACCACCATACTAACCACTACACCACCTTACTAACCACTACACCACCGTACTAACCACCACACCACCATACTAACCACTACACCACCGTACTAACCACCACACCACCATACTAACCACTACACCACCGTACTAACCACTACACCACTGTACTAACCACTACACCACCTTACTAACCACTACACCACCATACTAACCACCACACCACCATACTAACCACTACACCACCGTACTAACCACTACACCACCTTACTAACCACTACACCACCGTACTAACCACCACACCACCATACTAACCACTACACCACAGTACTAACCACCACACCACCATACTAACCACCACACCACCGTACTAACCACCACACCACCATACTAACCACTACACCACCCTACTAACCACTACACCACCGTACTAACCACTACACCACCATACTAACCACTACACCACCATAATAACCACTACACCACCGTACTAACCACTACACCACCATACTAACCACTACACCACCATACTAACCACTACACCACCGTACTAACCACTATACCACCTTACTAACCACTACACCACCTTACTAACCACTACACCACCATACTAACCACTACACCACCGTACTAACCACTACACCACCGTACTAACCACTACACCACCGTACTAACCACTACACCACCATACTAACCACTACACCACCGTACTAACCACTATACCACCTTACTAACCACTACACCACCGTACTAACCACTACACCACCGTATTAACCACTACACCACCGTACTAACCACTACACCACCGTACTAACCACTACACCACCATACTAACCACTACACCACCGTACTAACCACTACACCACCATACTAACCACTACACCACCGTACTAACCACTACACTACTGGCAATAACAACTGAAATAACTATAAAGTTGGTAATAACATAGCAAGACAAGCAAGATGGTAATTAACAACGAACATATGTTGCAGCTACAAACAGTAAAAATCAAACTTCAGTTGGAAATAGTGAGAAACTGTGCACGAGGATGACATCACATCCTCGTGTTAAAGAGTGCGTTAACCTGACCTCTTTAAGTGTATGTTAACTGAAGCCCAGTGTGCCGTGCTTGTGCGCTGCTGCTCATGCGGGCTTCTGCATATTCATGTGTTATCAGGTTTAATTTTCTCCTTCAATTTGTGTGATGAACGGTTAATGCTTTCAAGAACAAATACTCAGTGTTCTCGGCGTCTTCTCTACACGTTTTGTGAACACGATCAACCGCGTAATTACAGAGTGCGACGTCAAGGATTAGCGTTTTCATACACCATTCATTACACGCTGGACACCAGAGGAAATGAATCATTATTATTAATGCAACGGCTGAGAACAATACCTTTAGTACTGTGAGGACTTTTAGTGAAGCACGTGAACTTTAAAGGGCTCAGAGTCTGCATTTGCCCTGTATTTACACTTTGATGTCCACTTATAATGATGCCTCCATGACTTTATACACGACCACTGTCCAACTGTCCAAGTCTGATTGTTTAAAAGAGCTTATCTTATCAATAAGTGTATGTTCACCAGTAAGAACACCAGATAAAAATAGAACAAATATAAATAATCATACGTACAATACATAGTAAAATGAATATCTTATTGTGAGAGAAGTAGATCATATCTTGAGCTCCAGTTTGAAGAACAAAGTGTAGTTCCAGATTTCTCCTGGACGCCCCAGACATTGTATGAATGTATTCAGTTTCTTCAGCAGTAATCTTGATTTAGCTTAATGAAGTACTGAGCAGTCAAAGCAGGTATTAGATGAGAGCTGTAAATAATACTGGGTTGTTTCCACAAGGAGAAGCGTGGAAAGGGTTAAATACACACAAATAAAAAGTTCCTGTTGGCTATATATATATATATATATATATATATATATATATATATATATATATATATATATATATATATATATATATATACACTGCTGCTCAAAAGTTTGGGATCACAGTGAAATGTTCTTGTTTTCAATGGAGTATCTTCTTCCTTAACACAACAATGGACTGACGGGTCTCTAAAGAAAGTTGTTTCTTTCTGGTCATTTTGAGTCGGTCAGCAAGCCATCAACTGCTGATCTTCAGATACTAAACTAATCTAGAATGTTGTTCTCCCTTTTATACTCACTTATTAGTAGAATGTTTTTCAGCTGTGCATCACAATTGAACAAGAGTGTCCTAACAACCAATTACCCCCAATAACATCCTTAACTTGGATTGGCGGTCGTACCAGGAGATTTAGACAGAGGACTGAGAATTGCTGATAATAGAACTATATGCAAAATAAGCCTCTGTACAAAAATAGACTTTAATACAAACATTTTTATTCTTTAAAAATCATCTGATACACTTACATTAATTGTGAAATGAACAATATTGTTTGTTAATTGCATGAAAATTGCATGAAATGAAATAGTAGTAGTTCTGATTGGCTGTCTTGTATAGAGCCTGTATTCACCACAGTGCTTATAAAAGTGATTCCACAGCTTTTCAGGGGTAACTCAACTCAAATTCACCCAACTCACACCTCTTAGTTTACTCAAAAGTTCTCCTCTCTCCATTCTTTCACAGTTCCGCATCTCAGTTAGCCAAACTACATAGTTTAGCTGGAACTCTTTCCATCACACAGTCCCATCAGGCATCTTCTCCTCTTAGGCTCCCAAAGACGGACAAACGCGACTTTGATGACCTTCAAATCTGGTCACAATCTCCTAACGCTGAGATGACCTGGTAGACACCAGAGAGGCCACAAACAGTCTACACTTTCATTGTAAGTTAATGTAAATAGGTTTTATTCCAGGTGATTTTGGAGCATTTCTATTGGTCCATTCATTATTAAACTTTCACAGGACATAATGAGCTTTATTTGTGATTTATTTAAATGTGTTAAACCTTTATACACACAAAATGTGAGGGGCCATGACTCCAATAGGAGAGTTCGAACCCCAGCGATGCCATAGCCATCCGTAAGTGGCCACCCAACAGGACAGAATGTGTTACTGATTTGTGTGACAGGAAGAACTCCAGCTAGTGGGAAAGTGAGTAAGTTAGAAGTTGTGTGAAGGCTAGTGTTCTCAAGTGGGCTTAATTAAAGAAAAGCCAGGGTCAGGGATGGATCATGATCTTGCAAGGCCCCTAGACAAAACAAGTCAATGGGCCTCAGCAGAAGGTCTAAACTGTGTACCATCACTGTCCAAAGAATAGAGTAGAGTTTCAGCTCTACAGTTACACCTTTACATTTACAGCTGCCGTATTTAGTCCATTTTCTGGATAAATTATTTGGGTTGTTTGTGCATGGGGGGTCCACTGTACACCCAATCACTGCAGCCAGAAACAACAGCACCTTTCTGTCATTGTGTATTACTGTAAGTGGATCTTCTAGCATTGTTGTCCACCATCTACGTCACATGCATAACGCTAACAGAAGCAACAGTGGGCGGAGCTAAACAACAGTCTTCTAAGCTGTATTTCTTGACTTTGTAAACGTTTTCTGACTTTTAATAATCACAAGTTAGGATCTCAAACTCCGCTGTGTTTATGTGTTTTCATATTTGCTGGTGCTCAGCCAGCCTTTAAGGAGCGTATCATCACTGTCTACACGCAACGTTGAAGCAGGCAGGAGAGGCGGATCTGATTGACTTTGTTTGTGTCTAAATCCATTATTTATACAGATATATTTTTAAATTCAGTTCCACTTTAATCTTTTAACATGTCTGGTTCCTATCACCTCCACTGTAAACTATTCAGACATGGTAAGCCTAAGAGCATTTCACACCAAACTACTCGGAATGGCTTTGTTTATGTCTTAATCAAATATTTATACAGATTCATTTTTTTTATAGGTTCCCCTTTAAACTCTTCAGACGTCTAGTTCCATTCACCATCACCGTAAATAATTCTGACACAGAACATTTCTCTAGAATGGAGAATTTCACACCAAACCACTCTGAATGACTTTATCCACGTCTTCATCATTTATTTATTTGTTTATTTATGAAGATATTTTTTACAAATCAGTTCCCAGACGCCTGGTTTCATTCACAACCACTGTAAACTATTCAGACATGGTAAGCTTCTTTAGAACGGAGCATTTCACACCAAACCACTCTGAATGACTTTGTTTATGTCTTAATTAAATATTTATACAGATTCATTTTTTTAAATAGGTTTCCCTTTAAACTCTTCAGACGTCTGGTTCCATTCAGCATCACAGTAAACAATTCTGACACAGAACATTTCTCTAGAACGGTGAATTTCACACCAAACTACTCGGAATAAATTTATGTCTTAATTAAATATTTATACAGATTCTTTTTTTTTTAAATAGGTTCCCCTTTAAGCGCTTCAGACGTCTGGTTCCATTCAGCATCACAGTAAATAATTCTGACACAGTACATTTCTCTAGAACAGAGCATTTCACACCAAACAACACTGAACGACCTTTTTCACATCTTCATCATTTATTTATTTTTTTATTAAGACATTTTTTTAAATCAGTTGCCCGGCGAGGTCATTGATAAAAATATTAAATAAAACTGGGCCTCAGGGCTCAATCCTGGGCCCAGTTTTATTTAATATTTTTATCAATGACCTCGCCGTCTCTACCTTGGACTCCAAATTACACATATGCAGATGATTCAATCTTATATCAGCAAACTCAGCTCACGCTGCACTAGATAAACTCCAACATTCTTTTAACTCTTTACAGACTGCTCTATATAAACTTAAGTTAGTTTTAAATGCTAATAAAACCAAATTTATGCGGTTTTCCAGATTTTCAGATAGCGTTTTAGATTCCATAAATATTAATACTCTGACAGGATCTAGCATTGAGCGAGTCAGCGAATATAAATACCTCGGCATCTGGCTGGACGAAAAACTCTCCTTTAAATCCCATATAAGCAAACTCGCCATTAAGTGCAGACAAAAGCTCGGATTCCTTTATCGGAATAAATCCTGTCTACCCACGTACGCTAGGAAAAGAATAGTGGAGACAACCATACTAGCAGTCCCGGACTATGGTGATGTAATCTATAATAAAGCATCCGCCAGTGTCCTCAAAGCGCTAGATTCAATCTATCACTCTGCTCTGAGATTTATAACTGGTGACCCTTACAGTACTCACCACTGCAGACTCTATGATAAAGTTGGTTGGTCCTCACTAGCTGCACGAAGAGAATCTTATTGGCTTATTTTTACCTATAAATCACTCTCTGGCCATTTGCCAGCTTACATCTCTTCTCAGAAGCTCTGAAGCTCAGCTCGCTGGGATCACTGAACCATTTTAAACTTTTTTCTAATCACCATCAGAAAGCCTGTGATTGTTTTAAATGAATATATCTCTCTATTAGGATTTTATTTTTATCTTATTTATTTTTTTATGTTTGTTTTATTTTATTTTATTTTATTGTTATTTATTATTATTATTATTATTATTATTATTATTATTATTATTATTATTATTATTATTTTTATTATCCATTATTTTTATTATTTTATTATTATTATTATCTATTTTTTTATTGTGGTTGTTTTAATTGGTATTTTTTTATTAGCATTTCAACTTTTTATTATCTTGTTGTAAGTACTTTATGTTTATTTTATATTCTTTTATATTTTTTTATACATTTTTTCTAACATTTTTTACATTGTATTTTATGCATCTATATTAAATGTTTATTTAAAATTTGTATTTTATTTATTTTTGCTCATTTTGCTTTCAATCCCTTTAATTCTATATGCTCGGCTACATTGAAAATGAGGGTCACCCCTCAATGTATTTCCGAGATTAAATAAAGGTTGATTGATTTAAACTCTTCTGACATTTGGTTTCATCCACAACCACTGTAACTATTCTGACACGGTAAGCTTCTCTAGAACGGAGCATTTCACATCAAACCACTCTGAATAACTTTGTTTATGTCTTAATCATTTATTTCTTTATTAAAGCATATTTTATTGGTTCGACTTTAAACTCTTCGTACATTTGGTTCCATTCACAACCACTGTGGACAATTCCGACTTACAGGACAAAGATACAAGAATCACAAAACTAGATAACAAATCCACGCAACATATCGGCGCTGTCCAATGAAAAACATGTCTCCATTTTTGTCGATTTCAAGTTTTCTACATCATTTGAACACGGCAATGGTCATTTACATAATGTGAAAATTTAATGATGAACGGACCAATAGAAATGCTCCAAAATAGCTTTGAAAAAATTCTGGTTCCATAGACTTACATTGAAAATTAAATATGTATGTAAAGGTGCAATTTCGGTTATATTTGTTTTTCATTGGACAGTGATGATATAAACAATGCCTGACAAGGACAGGGAGCGAATAGTGGGTGTGAGTAGACAACGGAAAACTAGGTACACCTGGGACAGGTGAGGGGCGTGACATGAGGGAGCGCATGACAAAACAAAAACATGAACACATGGCTTGAACCAGGAACTGTAAACAGAGACAGAGACAGCCAGGAGAAGGAGACAGGGCGGACTGTGACACTACATGGTTTCAATGCGAAAGCTTCCTTTTATATTATGTGAAAGAATCAAGAAGAATGGACCAATAGACGTGCTCCAAAATCACTTGGAAAACGTTCTGGTTTCATTGACTTACATTAAAAGTAAAGTATGTTTTTGGCCTCTCCTGTGAAGTTACTCTTCTGGAGGTACTTAAAAATGGAAAAAAATCACTTGTTGACTCTCAAAAGTTTAGAAACCCCTTCATGGTGAATGGAACTGTTCCTAGACGTGGTCTCCTTCAGGGCCTGAAAGCTGACCTGAACCTGCAAAAGACTAATGTTACTGTGAGACTCCAGAGTTGCTGCAGCTAAGATCATATATCTTATTCACTGCTTGCAGTCTGTCTGGATTAACAGCCTTTTCTCTTTCAGTTACAATTAAACCTGGTTCTAATTAGGCCTGTACTGTACAAACAGCTGTAAATCTTAGGCCCTTTGTGTGAGGAGCCCAGTGAAATGAGATTTCGATCCTCCTCCTTTGTTCTGGCTAAATAAAGGGCAGTAAATGACTACTGGGCAGCTGGTGGTCTTCGTCCTGCACCATTTTGACTTCAATACGAAGCACACATGATTTAGGCACGCTGCGCCCTCTAGTGGGCATGCTGATGAAGTTTTTGAGAAGTTGTCTTTGAAAACAGTAATTATTCTTTTGTTACTATAATGTACATGTAATGCTCTGTTCTGATTGGCTGTTTTGTATTAAGCAGTCCAGGCTTCTTCAGCATGAGTGGGTGGAGCTAAACAGCTGTAGGCCTATATATATGTATATGCCTATATATGTATTTATTTTTTGTCAATTTTGAGTTTTCTACATCATTTGAAAATATATATGGTTGTTTACATTGTGTGAGAATTTCATGATGAATGGACCAATAGAGTTGCTCCACAATAGCTTGGAAAATATTCTGGTTCCATTGACTTGCATTGAAAGTAAAGTATGTTTTTGATCTCTCCTGTAAAGTTGCAAGTTTTGAGATACTTGAGATATGTTTTATATATATATATATATATATATATATATATATATATATATATATATATATATATATATATATATATATATATACATACCCCCTCAGGACAGAGCAGGTATTATTTGGGTGGCTCATTTTCAACAGTGTGTTGCACTTGAGTGGATCACTGCTGGAGTGTCAAGCACCTCCGTGTCACTGCAGTGCTGGGAATGATCCACCACCCACACACCACCCTGTACTTGTGTGTGTGTGTGTGTATATATACATTGTAATGTTACATTGTAATGTTACAAAAACAAACTTATTTACATATATATTACATGGTATATTAATAGTAAACTCTTGTTGTTTCATTATTGCAAAATACATTCAAAACTCAATCATAACTGAAATAAAAAATAGACTACAATTTACATATTAAAGCATCTGAAATACAGTGGTGCTGATAGAAATCAGGGGTTACCATGTCTACAACACAAATATAGCCATTTTATGTACTATCCTAACCTACATGTCTTGTCTGAGTTTATATATGTGATGTTAATGATGGTAAGGATATATATGTGATGTTAATGATGGTAATTAAGTTTTTGGTCTATCTAAACTACAAGAGTGGAGCTTTTAGAGGTGGACGTCTGGTTCTTATCACCACTATTGTAAACATCTCTGACCCACACCAAACCACTTAGAATGGTTTTCATTAAATCTTAATCATTTACTTATGCAGGCATTTAAAAACATTGGTAACCCTTTAAATTCTTCAGACGTCTGGTTCCTATCACCTCCACTGTGAACAGTTCTGACCCACACCAAGCTACTTGGAAAAGTTTTGGTTACATCTGAATAATTCATTTATTTTTTGCCATTCTTGGCCAGGTCCCCTTGTAATAGACATCTGATATCTCAGTGGGATTAATCTGGTTAAATATATATAAAAAATACAAATGTTTTAAAGCATTGGTGGGGTTCCCCTTTAAACTCTTCAGATGTCTGGTTCATATCAACACCACTAAACAGTTTTGACTCTAAGTTTCTCTAGAATGGAGCATTTTACACCAAACCATTCTGAGTGACTTTGTTCATGTTTGAATCTGAATAATTTACAATCAGTTATTTATTAAGGCATTTAACTACTCTGAATGATTTTATCCACGTCTTAATAATTTATTTATTTCTTTATTAACGCATTTTTAAAATCAATTTCCAGATGTCTGATTTCATTCACAACCACTGTAAACTAATAAAACTGTGTATTTTCTCTAGAATGTCACACCAAACTACTCGGAATTACTGTATTCACGTCTTAATAATTTATTTATTAATACGACGTTAGTTTTTTTTTAGAAATCAGTTCCCCTTAAAACTCTTCAGACACACTAAACTACTCTGAATAACTTTGTTTGCATCTTAATCATTTATTTCTTTTTTAAGACATTTTTTAATCGTTTCCCCTTTAAATTCTTCGGACGTTTGGTTCCGTTCAAAACCAGTGTAAACTATTCTTTCACTGTAAGTTTCTCTAGAACGGAGCATTTCACACCAAACTACTCTGAATGATTTTATCCACGTCTTAATAATTTATTTATTTCTTTATTAACGCATTTTTAAAATCAATTTCCAGATGTCTGATTTCATTCACAAACACTGTAAACTAATAAAACTGTGTAATTTCTCTAGAATTTCACACCAAACTACTCGGAATTACTGTATTCACGTCTTAATAATTTATTTATTAATACGACGAGTTTTTTTAGAAATTTGTTCCACTTTAAACTTTTCGGACGTTTGGTTCCATTGACAACCACTGTGAACAATTCCGACTCTGGAAGTTTCTCTAGAACGAACTATTTCGCACCAAACCACTCGGTATGACTTTCTTTACGTCTTAACCATTTAATCGTGTAGATATTTGTGGATAGAAAGGCGGAATTCCCCTTTAAATAAAGACATTGACGAGCCGCCCATGTGACTGTGGGTGTAGTTACTCCTTCTGGCCGGACGGTGTCGCTTTAACTCCTGCCAAATCCACTTTTGAGGAAAAGCCTCTGGAAAGACGCGACGTCATTCAGTTCAAAATGGCCTCTGTGTGTTTCTGCGGCGGACCGAGCTAAAATCGACTGTAACCGCGAACTATGGCTTCTCTGTCCGTCGGTCATGCGTCTAATCGCCGTGTGAAGGGACTGTCCGAGCGCGTGGGTTATCAGACCGCGGCCAGCGGCGCGTGCGTGCGGCGTTCGCTCGTAAGATGAGATTCCGCTGCGCGCACAACGGAAGAGAGCTGTGGAGCCTTGGGGTCAGCGGGCTACGGCCGCGGGCTTTCATTCGCCTTTCCGCCGCGAGGGAGATGGGAGTAGGTGGACAATGGCGAGTCACGCCTCTCCGTCTTCCGTCGACGTCGCTTGCGCGGAGCGAGAGGCTCCGGAGAGCCGCCTGTTGAGCGACGCCGGCCGGTGGTCTCCCTCCGCCGCCAGGGAGAAGAGCGGCCAGGCTGCTGGGGCTGGACCAGCGTGTGATTACGGTGCTGTTAATGGCAAGAACTCGGTCTCCTCTGACGCAGGCGTGAAGTCCAGCCTGGGGCTAGAAGATAGTAGCGCTGGACTGTGTTTGGGTGGTGAGGAGCACTTTGGTGGAGAGGAGATGGTGAATGGATTTCCTGAGCCATCATCATCATCATCACCATCTTCATCCTCCTTTGTGGCTGAGCTGGGTGGAGGTCAGGAGGGTGGACGTTTGAGCCCAGTCCCAGTTGGGAACATGGATGGAATGGCACCTCCAGAGCAGCATCTAGGACCTTCTTGGGTGGGGGATGGTGAGATGGTCACAGAGACCAAGCAGGAAACTGACCCCCAGCTGGACTGCGAGCAGCCCCCTCCAGGTTTGGCATGTTCCTGTAAGCATCACAAAGACTCGTCAGCTTGTTCAGGGGTGCCCAAGAAAATTCCCAACGGAGATTTTTGCATCGGCGGTCCACAGAAGGAGCGGTCAGAAGGATTTCTGCTCCGCAACGCTGCTCTAGATAAAGGGGTGAGGGTGGGGAATTGCGGGTTCCTGGTTGTGAACACTAGGTCGCTGTGGGATGCGCCCCCGGGGGGTCTTCCACATTTAGGCAGCCCATCGGAAAACGCCCACTCCTCGCCCGGGTCTTGTGACAGCCCTGACCAGGAGAGCGGTCATGCCAGCCTGGAGGCTTCAGATTCGACCCAGCCGCAGCAGGGGGCCAGCTGTGATGCTGACCCTGGACTGGACACTCTTTCTGAACTCAGCGGAAAGCTGTCCATATCCCCCTTGGGCGAAAACGCCGGCGACTGTGTGGAGGATTTCAGAGGGGCAGGCTTCACGGCCAGGCCGCAGACCCTCAGGACCAACGCTGGGTGCGTGGTGTCGCTCAGCTGCGATGCCACCCCTCTCAGCCCTGAGGACGACGCGGGCTTCTTTGGGGACGAGGGTGGCATGGACGGTTGTCTCAGCTCGATGAGCGCTGCTCGCCGACAGAGCGCTCCTGATAAGCTGCCGGAGGGCATCTGTGTGGAGTCGGACCCCTCGTCTGACCAGAAGTTGACCAAGAAGCACGGTATCGCAGAGTTCCTGACTAGGTAGGCCTGAGTTCACACCAGTTCAGTGTTGACAGTTTACTAATTGTGTTGCCATGATAAGATAAGATTATTATTATTATTATTATTATTATTAATGATAATATAATAAAATAACATTATCTAAACATAACATTTACTCTTCCGGTCGTACAGTACATATAAGCAAACTAAGAAGCAATAACATCAGATTGTTATATCTCATTGCTTTTGTGATGTCACAAAATACAACATATTTGCATATATCCCCCCCATATAGCCTATGGCGGTTTAGCTCCGCCCACTCACGCTCAAATTACTAAGAGCATTTCAGCCCAAGCTGTATTTATTATTTATAAAAGCAATCAGAGACAACCAATCAGAACAGGGCAAGCAATACAAAAGCATTAAAGATCATTTACAAAATTAATAAAATACAAGGAAACGGTGGGCTATGGGCCCTTTAATTGAATCTGTCGTTAACACCAGACAGTCAGATACACAATGAATGAATCAGAAACTGCCCCCAGCACTGCTGCTTATAACTGACCACTCCTAATCTGCTGGAGCATCTGCAGGCCTGCTCCTGCTTTGCATGGCGGTCTGTAGCAGCGTTGTTTACAAGCACAATTTTTAAAAATGTTAATATTTATTTATTAAAAATTGAATCAATATCATTAAAGGGCCCATATATATATCCCGTCGCTGTCCAATGAAAAACAAGTAACAAGTTTACTGAGTGTGTGTTTACTCAGACAGCGCACTCCTGAATCTCTTCATACTCCTCATACTCTCTTCACACTCCTCACACTCTGTTCATACTCCTCACACTCTGTTCATACTCTCTTCACACTCCTCACACTCTGTTCATACTCCTCATACTCTGTTCATACTCCTCACACTCTGTTCATACTCCTCATACTCTGTTCATACTCCTCATACTCTGTTCATACTCCTCATACTCTCTTCACACTCTGTTCATACTCCTCACACTCTGTTCATACTCCTCATACTCTGTTCATACTCCTCACACTCTGTTCATACTCCTCACACTCTGTTCATACTCCTCATACTCTGTGCATACTCCTCACACTCTGTTCATACTCCTCACACTCTGTTCATACTCCTCACACTCTGTTTATACTCCTCACACTCTGTTCATACTCCTCATACTCTGTTCATACTCCTCACACTCTGTTCATACTCCTCACACTCTGTTTATACTCCTCACACTCTGTTCATACTCCTCACACTCTGTTCATACTCCTCACACTCTGTTCATACTCCTCATACTGTGTTTATACTCCTCATACTCTGTTCGTACTCCTCACACTCTGTTCATACTCCTCACACTCTGTTCATACTCCTCACACTCTGTTTATACTCCTCACACTCTGTTCATACTCCTCACACTCTGTTCATACTCCTCATACTGTGTTTATACTCCTCATACTCTGTTCGTACTCCTCATACTCTGTTCATACTCCTCACACTCTGTTCACACTCCTCACACTCTGTTCATACTCCTCACACTCTGTTCACACTCCTCACACTCTGTTCATACTCCTCATACTCTGTTCATACTCCACATACTCTGTTCATACTCCTCACACTCTGTTCATACTCCTCATACTCTGTTTATACTCCTCATACTCTCCTCACACTCCTCATACTCTGTTCATACTCCTCACACTCTGTTCATACTCTTCATACTCTGTTCATACTCCTCATACTCTCTTTATACTCCTCATACTCTGTTCATACTCCTCATACTCTGTTCATACTCCTCACACTCTGTTCATACTCCTCACACTCTGTTCATACTCTCTTCATACTCCTCACACTCCGTTCATACTCCTCATACTCTGTTTATACTCCTCACACTCTGTTCATACTCCTCATACTCTGTTCATACTCCTCACACTCTGTTCACACTCCTCATACTCTGTTCATACTACTCATACTGTGTTTATACTCCTCATACTCTGTTCATACTCCTCACACTCTGTCCATACTCCTCACACTCTGTTCATACTCCTCACACTCTGTTCATACTCCTCACACTCTGTTCATACTCCTCACACTCTGTTCACACTCCTCATACTCTGTTCATACTCTGTTCATACTCCTCACACTCTGTTCATACTCCTCACACTCTGTTCATACTCCTCACACTCTGTTCATACTCCTCACACTCTGTTCATACTCTGTTCATACTCCTCACACTCTGTTCATACTCCTCACACTCTGTTCATACTCCTCACACTCTGTTCATACTCTGTTCATACTCTGTTCATACTCTGTTCATACTCCTCATACTCTCTTCATACTCCTCACACTCCGTTCATACTCCTCACACTCTGTTCATACTCCTCATACTCTGTTCATACTCTGTTCATACTCTGTTCATACTCTGTTCATACTCCTCACACTCCGTTCATACTCCTCACACTCTGTTCATACTCCTCACACTCTGTTCATACTCCTCACACTCTGTTCATACTCTGTTCATACTCTGTTTATACTCTGTTCATGCTCCTCATACTCTGTTCATGCTCCTCATACTCTGTTCATACTCCTCATACTCTGTTCATACTCCTCATACTCTGTTCATACTCCTCATACTCTGTTCATACTCTGTTCATGCTCCTCATACTCTGTTCATGCTCCTCATACTCTGTTCATACTCCTCATACTCTGTTCATACTCTGTTCATACTCTCCTCATACTCTGTTCATGCTCCTCATACTCTGTTCATGCTCCTCATACTCTCCTCATACTCTCTTCATACTCCTCATACTCTGTGTGGTGGTGTGTTGGGAGGTGATAGAACAGGTTAGCTGTGTTGATCTTTCATGGCTACTTTCTTACAAAATCTGTAAACGGCCGTCTCCTGAGCAACGTCAGTCTTTTCAGATCCAGACCAGCTCCACACCAGTGAAGATGATCCTCGTCTAGGAGTTAAATCTAAGGCTGCAGACTTTAGACGAGGCTGGTGGTGTCTGAGTTTCTTCCTCTGGTACAGTGTGTTCACTCAGTTTCAGCTTTAGGTGTGTTGTTTAGGCAGCTATGCTAGTTTTAGCCTCTGCTAGAGCACACAGAATGGTCACTCTCAATGCACACTCTCAGCAGCCTGTACTAAATCATGAAGTAGTGAGCGTGTGGAGTCGAGGAGTTCTGATTGTTGTTGTGGTTGTTTTCCCGGTCAGTAGCGTACTCGATAACGTCAGTTCACTCATCATTAACACGGCAATTAAGATACTATCGTAGACGATAAATATATATATATATATCACACACCCCAAGCGCCGCCTATCATTGAGCTTCCATACCACCAATCAGCAAGAGCCTCTACAGTCTAAACAGTCTAAAGAGGGATTGTCCTAGTTTTGAACCGCCTTCAACATACTTGATAAAGTCAAGCTGCGGGTCAGTTGACGGGGCAGTTACACCCCCCCCCCCCCCAAGCTTATTCTTTAACATGGCTGTGGAGACTCAGACGGCTGGAGAACGTTTAAGATGTGAATAGCCTACACACGCGACATTGTACCTCACATGATCTGGCGCAGGGTGCCAAGGCACGAGCTGGTCGAGTGAGTTGTGTGTGTGTGTGTGTGTGTGTGTGTGTGTGTGTGTGTGTGTGTGTGTGTGTGTGTGTGTGTGTGTCTGTCTGCCCTACATGTCTGTCTGCTCGTATTACCAGGAAGACGAGAGAGAGAGAGAGAGAGAGAGAGAGAGAGAGAGAGAGAGAGAGAGAGAGAAGCAGATATGTAGCTGGGTTTGATTGTCTTGTTCCACAGCTGTGCAGCCAAGAGCTCGTTCTCCTTCTCCAGCCTCTGGATGTCTGATTATGAGCGTTAGTCCTGGCCCAGATTAGTTTTCCAGCTTTTTCCGCCGCCGAGGCCATTAACGTGTGGCCGTCCATCGGTTTCCCAGCTTGTCATGCAAAGTTAAGCCTTGACCTGCTCACTGTGTTTGGACCTGGGTTGCCAGGTTGGGGCGGTAGACAGCGAGACTACTGTGTGGCATTTTGGTTAAACTGGTTTGCTGCTGCGCTCCATCTGCTCGTGTAGGTTGGCTCTGCTCGCAGATTAGATCAGTAGGTGCGAAGGCAGCGTTCGGCCTTATCTGGTTCTATCTTATTAGCAGCAGTGCGGCCTGCTGGGTAGAAGTTCTAGAGCCGCGCTGTGGAACAGGGGCCTGTCACGATTATGACATTTAAGCTGACAACGGATTGTCGTTGAAGTAGTTGCGGTGGACAGTCTCATTGTCTGTTGCGTGCAACTGTTGTACAAACTCAAAGTAGCCAAGTGACCTGAATAACTGTGCTGGCTGTGTTTGATTGATAGCTGTTATGTGCTGTACAGGCAGTGATACTCTACACCAGGGGGGGCCAAAGTTTTTAAAAGGGGGGCCATATTGGATAATATCAAAACAACTAATGGCCGGTCTCTCTTTCCAGACACAAATGTACAGAATAATAAATAAATATTTAATTAATTAATTTAAATGTACTGTAACTGCAGCAGCAGTGTATATATATATATATATATATATATATATATATATATATATATATATATATGTGTGTATATATATGTGTAACTGTATATCTGTATATCACTCAGTCACTGCATCACCAAACTTATGGAACTCAATAACAGCTAGTCTTCTATTTCTTAAGTCTATAATCTATTATAGGATGGAGAACCTTTCTCCAACTGTGAGTTTCTCTGCAGTGACACCGACTCACTTGGGTGTGTTGTGCTGGTGTGAGTGGATCAGACACAGCACTGCTGCTGGAGTGTTTAAACACCTCAGTTTCAATGCATAGCGATTAGCATAGCCGCCTCATAGCCTGCTCTGGTCAGGTTCTCCTGTTCCTTGAGGAACAGTTGTTGCTGCTAGACCAGGGTTTCTTTGTCCTCTCGTCTCTGAGTGTTTACTATAATGTCCAGGCTTTGTTTCATAATGTCTCCCGACACACGTGTTTGCAGCGTCTCTCTACTAAAAAACATTCTGACGTCCATCTCTCTTAGAGTGACCGGTTCACACTGTCGACTTGCCATTCTTTAAATTCAGGACCAGTCAGAAAAATAACGACTCTTACGTTTATTTAACTCCCATTGCTAACACAGCGGTGAAGCCTACTATACATGTATATGTACTGCTGCCCCCGTCGGGTGAAAGGAATAATTACAAAGTGCTGGTGGGCCACTAATAATGTATTGTTATCAGTGATGCCGCGGGCCAATAAAAATCTTTGGACACCCCTGCTCTACATTATAGCAGCTACACAGCTAATAAACCAGCATCACTCAGTGGCTGACGTCTCAGTGATAGAGTTCTTGTGCTCAGCAAGTCCACTTAACAGCAGAAATCTGACGAATGTGAACTTCCTGAGGTCTTAAGTCATTTGGATCATCCCAGTTAGACGGTTATGTAATAGTCGTGACAGCCTATATGTCTAAACACCAAAGAACACCACTTTGTTTCATTTGTTTCCATTTAAAACAAAAATAAGAGTTTTTTTCTTTTGATTAGTCTGATAATCTGTTAATAATTAGACTAATAGCTCAATTAAGATAGAGCACATCCATATATACACCTCAGTCGGAGTAGAGCACAATGATGGAGGCCTTCAGGTAATTTTTTTGCATTAGATTCAACTCCTAGGTAAGGATCATCTTCACTCGTGTGGAGCTGGTCTAGATCTGAAAAGACTGGCGTTGCTCAGAAGACGGACGTTTACAGACTTTGTAAGAAAGTAGCTGTTAAAGATCTACACATCTAAGCTGTTCCATCATCTCCCAACACACCATCACACAGAGCATGAGGAGTGTGAAGAGAGTATGAGGAGTATGGACAGAGTATGAAGAGAGTATGAGGAGTATGAAGAGAGTGTGAAGAGAGTATGAGGAGTATGAAGAGAGTATGAGGAGTATGAAGAGAGTATGAGGAGTATGAAGAGAGTTTGAAGAGAGTATGAAGAGAGTATGAGGAGTATGAAGAGAGTATTAGGAGTGTGAAGAGAGTATGAGGAGTGTGAAGAGAGTATGAGGAGTATGAACAGAGTATGAGGAGTGTGAAGAGAGTATGAGGAGTGTGAAGAGAGTATGAGGAGTGTGAAGAGAGTATGAGGAGTATGAACAGAGTATGAGGAGTGTGAAGAAAGTATGAGGAGTGTGAAGAGAGTATGAGGAGCATGAAGAGTATGAGGAGTATGAAGAGAGTTTGAAGAGAGTATGAGGAGTGTGAAGAGAGTATGAACAGAGTATGAGGAGTGTGAAGAGAGTATGAGGAGTATGAAGAGAGTATGAGGGTATGAAGAGAGTATGAAGAGAGTTTGAAGAGAGTATGAGGAGTATGAAGAGAGTATGAGAAGTGTGAAGAAAGTATGAGGAGTGTGAAGAGAGTATGAGGAGTATGAAGAGAGTATGATGAGTATGAAGAGAGTATGATGAGTATGAAGAGAGTATGAGAAGTGTGAAGAAAGTATGAGGAGTATGAAGAGAGTATGAGGAGTATGAAGAGAGTATGAGGGTATGAAGAGAGTATGAGGAGTATGAAGAGAGTATGAGGAGTATGAAGAGAGTATGAGGGTATGAAGAGAGTATGAGGAGTATGAAGAGAGTATGAAGAGAGTTTGAAGAGAGTATGAGGAGTATGAAGAGAGTATGAGGGTATGAAGAGAGTATGAGGAGTATGAAGAGAGTATGAGGAGTATGAAGAGAGTATGAGGAGTATGAAGAGAGTATGAGGAGTATGAAGAGAGTATGAGGAGTATGAAGAGAGAGTATGGGGAGTATGAAGAGAGTATGAAGAGAGTATGAAGAGAGTATGAAGAGAGTATGAAGAGAGTATGAGAAGTGTGAAGAAAGTATGAGGAGTATGAAGAGAGTATGAGGGTATGAAGAGAGTATGAGGAGTATGAAGAGAGTATGAGGAGTATGAAGAGAGTATAAGGAGTATGAAGAGAGTATGAGGGTATGAAGAGAGTATGAGAAGTATGAAGAGAGTATGAAGAGAGTTTGAAGAGAGTATGAGAAGTATGAAGAGAGTATGAGGGTATGAAGAGAGTATGAGGAGTATGAAGAGAGTATGAGGAGTATGAAGAGAGTATGAGGAGTATGAAGAGAGTATGAGAAGTATGAACAGAGTATGAGGAGTATGAAGAGAGTATGAGGAGTATGAAGAGAGTATGAAGAGAGTATGAGGAGTATGAAGAGAGTATGAAAAGAGTTTGAAGAGAGTATGAGGAGTGTGAAGAGAGTATGAAGAGAGTATGAGGAGTATGAAGAGAGTATGAAGAGAGTATGAGGAGTATGAAGAGAGTATGAAGAGAGTATGAGGAGTATGAAGAGAGTATGAAGAGAGTATGAAGAGAGTATGAGGAGTGTGAAGAGAGTATGAAGAGAGTATGAGGAGTATGAAGAGAGTATGAAGAGAGTATGAGGAGTGTATGAGGAGTATGAAGAGAGTATGAGGAGTATGAAGAGAGTATGAGGAGTATGAAGAGAGTATGAGGAGTATGAAGAGAGTATGAGGAGTATGAAGAGAGTATGAGGAGTATGAAGAGAGTATGAAGAGAGTATGAGGAGTGTATGAGGAGTATGAAGAGAGTATGAGGAGTATGAAGAGAGTATGAGGAGTATGAAGAGAGTATGAGGAGTATGAAGAGAGTATGAAGAGAGTATGAAGAGAGTATGAAGAGAGTATGAGGAGTGTATGAGGAGTATGAAGAGAGTATGAGAAGTATGAAGAGAGTATGAGGAGTATGAAGAGAGTATGAGGAGTATGAAGAGACTATGAGGAGTATGAAGAGAGTATGAGGAGTATGAAGAGAGTATGAGGAGTATGAAGAGAGTATGAAGAGAGTTTGAAGAGAGTATGAGGAGTGTGAAGAGAGTATGAAGAGAGTATGAAGAGAGTATGAAGAGAGTATGAGGAGTATGAAGAGAGTATGAGGAGTATGAAGAGAGTATGAGGAGTATGAAGAGAGTATGAGGAGTATGAAGAGAGTATGAGGAGTATGAAGAGACTATGAGGAGTATGAAGAGAGTATGAGGAGTATGAAGAGAGTATGAGGAGTATGAAGAGAGTATGAGGAGTATGTAGAGAGTATGAGGAGTATGTAGAGAGTATGAGGAGTATGTAGAGAGTATGAGGAGTATGTAGAGAGTATGAGGAGTATGTAGAGAGTATGAGGAGTATGAAGAGCTTTGGGAGTGCGCTGTCCAAGACAGACCTAAATCAGATAAGGAGTCTAACTGAACACACACTCAGTAAACTTCAGCCAGTCATTCACTAAAACAGAGCCTTCACCTGATGACCGTCCGCCTTTATCTTATCAGTAAGTGTATTATCACCAGTAAGAACACCAGATCTGATTAGAACTGATGTAAATAATCATAAATACAATACAAAGTAACATGAATATCTTATTGTGAGAGAAGTAGATCATATCTTGAGCTCCAGTTTGAAGAAGTGTAGTTCCAGATTTCTCCTGGACGCCCCAGACATTGACCTTATTCAATATATATATATATATATATATATATATATATATATATATATATATATACATACATACATATAATATCTCAGGACAGCCTTTTAATTTTGATTTAGCTTAATGAAGTACTGAGCAGTCAAAGCAGGTATTAGATGAGAACTGTAAATAATACTGGGTTGTTTATAGAAGGAGAAGCTTGGAAAGGGTTAAATTAACACACTGACGTATGCAAAAGCACTACTTACTGTATTAATACTGTTTGAATGGTTAGAGTGTTTTACTAAGTAAATAAAGATTCCTGTCTGGATAAAATAGGTTTTTAAATATAATAATGTCCCCCAAGTGCCTGAAACTCAGCAGTAACTCTTGTAGTATGAGTTTCGTATCAGCCCTGTTTTCTGAAATGCTCTGTGACGTCAGTCTCTTCTTTGGGAGCATCTTTGTTGGGAGGACGCAGCTGTAGCTCATTAGTGGGAGTGTAGGAAGGATGGATGAGTTGGATGGAGTGTGTGAAAGAAGTAAAGAGTGAAAAAGGGTGATGAAGGGCTCTAAGGTCGGGGCAGAAACTGAGCCCGACGTGCTGCTGTTCGGTATGAAGTTGCTCTGGTGTCCCTCCGGTTGGAGAACCCAGAAGAATTTTAATATCAGCTTTTATGAGCCAGGCGTCACCGAGTCCTGCTGCGTCCAGCTTTTTGTGTTGCTCAAGCGTGTGTTTCCTCTTGCTCGGTTCCTCTCTCTCTCTCTCTCTCTCTCTCTCTCTCTCTGTGTCTCTCTCTCTATCTCTGTGTCTCTCTCTCTCTCTCTCTGTGTCTCTTTCTCTCTCTCTCTCTCTCTCTCTCTCTCTCTCTGTGTCTCTCTGTGTGTCTCTCTGTGTGTCTCTCTCTCTCTCTCTGTCTCTCTCTCTCTCTCTCTCTCTCTTTCTGTGTCTCTCTCTCTCTCTCTCTGTGTCTCTCTCTCTCTCTCTCTGTGTCTCTCTGCGTCTCTCTCTGCGTCTATCTCTCTCTGTCTCTGTGTCTCTGTCTCTCTCTGTCTGTCTCTCTCTCTCTCTCTGTCTGTCTTTCCGTCTCTCTCTTTCTCTCTCTGTCTCTGTGTCTCTGTCTCTCTCTCTCTCTGTCTGTCTCGCTGTCTCTTTCTTTCTGTGTCTCTCTTTCTTTCTCTGTCGCTCACTCTCTGTCTCTCTGTGTGTCTCTGTGTGTGTGTGTGTCTCTCTCTCTGTGTTTCTCTGTGTTTCTCTGGGTCTCTCTCTGTTTCTTTCTCTCTCTCTGCCTCTCTCTTTGTCCCCCCCTTTGTATCTCTCACTCTTTCTCTCTCTCTGTGTCTCTCTCTCTATCTCTCTCTGTGTATCTCTCTCTCTCTGTTTGTGTGTCTCTCTCTGTCTGTCTGTCTCTCTCTCTCTCTGTGTCTCTCTCTATCTCTCTCTGTGTATCTCTCTCTCTCTGTTTGTGTCTCTCTCTCTCTGTCTCTCTCTCTCTCTCCCCTCTGTCAGTCAGTGCACCAGCAAGGCAGGTTTATTTGTATAGCACCTTTCATACTCAGTGGCAACTCAAAGTGCTTTACAGAAATAAAGAAATAAGAAACAAAGAATTAAACTAAATCAGTTAAAAGAAATAAAAACTTACAAATATTTAAAAGAAAGAGGTTCAAACATAAAAGTGAAAATGAGGTTTAAAAGTGAAAAAATATTTAAAAGAAAGAAAAAATAAAATGAAACAGAAAATGAAGAAGGAAGTTTAAAATTAACGTTTGTATAACGTTGTTGAACTAACAGTTCAGTAAGAGTTTTAAACTGAGCTGCTCAAACAGGAATGTTTTCAGTCTGGACATAAAGGTGTCCAGTGTTGGGGCTCTTCTAACTCTCTCACTCAACTGATTCCATTTAACAGCAGCATAGTAACTAAACACTGCCCCCTATGTTTAATCTTTACTTTAGGAAGGACTAGCTTACTACTTCCTAACCATCTAAGGGTCTGTCTCAAAACCTAGTGAGTGTGTAAGTAGGCTGTCTAGGTAGCAGCTGTGTAAGTAGCAGTGTTCTCTCCTCATCTCTCCTCATAAAACAGATTACTGAGACGCTCTAGTTAGAGAGAGACTGCCTCACGGTTTGTTCCCGCCCACTGCAGTGCGCCACCGGTGGTTTAGCTGGTTGCTAAGTTACCAGAAGGCATCCAAAACAGTAGACCGAGGCTTAAAAATCCACTATAAAACTGCAGAAAGTTGTAACTCCAGAGAGAATCAAAATAACTCACATTTTAAAACCACTTCACTGCTCGTAGATTTGTCTGTGTTGCATCATGGGATTGTCTTAGCGGCTGATGAAGCCATCGATGCTTCCTTAAAATCAGATCTAAATAAGGTTCCTCAGTAGACAGCATGTTTAAGGTATGTAAGAATTGGGACAGTCTACGTGTTGGGAGCACATACTATGATGTAAAATGCTGCCTATGTAGGGAGCTCACTAGGTTTTGGGACACACCCTAAGAGTTCTGCTCGGCTCATATGGCTGTACTAGATCACACAGATAAGCTGGTCCTATACCATTCAGACCTTTATAGGGCAGTAACAGGAGCTTGAAGTCTATTCTGTAACATACTGGTTTCCAGTGTAAGGATTTAGGAAGGGGGGTGCTGGGTTCCCGTCTTTTGCTCCTAGTGAGACACTCTGGCAGCGGCGTTCTGAACCGGGTTTGTCATTCAAGCAGAACACGGGCTGATAAATTGATGGACTGGTGATTTCCATGTTTGGAGATGTAATTAAATTAAAAGTGCAGCAGCTGCTGTTTAGTTTTGGGAAAGCGCCGCTGCGGGTGAACAGATGTCCGTAGCGAACGCCACCGCTAGCCGCTTTATTCATGAGCAGAAGGCATCCGCCGCCGTGACAACTGGATTGCTATATTAGATGTTGCCGGTTGTTCATCACCCACAGCAAACTAATAGTCTGCCTGATTGTGAACGGCCTCTACAGCAGTGCAGAAGCTTCTCAAATACTCCAGACCCATAAAGCAGTGCAGAACCTTCTTAATGACTCCAGAACTATGGAGCAGGTCAGTACCTTCTTAATGACTCCAGAATTATGGAGCAGGTCAGAACCTTCTTAATGACTCCAGAACAGAATCTTCTCAAATACTCCAGACCCATAAAGCAGTGCAGAACCTTCTTAATGACTCCAGAACTATGGAGCAGGTCAGAACCTTTTTAATGACTCCAGAATTATGGAGCAGGTCAGAACCTTCTTACTGACTCCAGAATTATGGAGCAGGTCAGAACCTTCTTAATGACTCCAGAACAGAATCTTCTCAAATACTCCAGAACCATACAGCAGGCCAGAATCTTCTCAAATACTCCAGAACCATACAGCAGGAGAGAACCCTCTCAAATACTCCAGAACCATACAGTAGGTCAGAATCTTCTCAAATACTCCAGAACCATACAGCAGATCAGAATCTTCTCAAATACTCCAGAACCTCAAAGCAGTGCAGAAGCTTCTCTAATACTACAGAACCATACAGCAGGTCAGAATCTTCTCAAATACTCCAGAACCTCAAAGCAGTGCAGAAGCTTCTCTAATACTACAGAACCATACAGCAGGTCAGAATCTTCTCAAATACTCCAGAACCTCAAAGCAGTGCAGAAGCTTCTCTAATACTACAGAACCATACAGCAGGAGAGAACCCTCTCAAATACTCCAGAACCATACAGTAGGTCAGAAGCTTTTCTAATACTCCAGAACCATACAGCAGGTCAGAATCTTCCCAAATACTCCAGAACCTCAAAGCAGTGCAGAAGCTTCTCTAATACTCCAGAACCTCAAAGCAGTGCAGAAGCTTCTCTAATTCTCTGCACAGCAAACTAATAGTCTGCCTGATTGTGGATGGCCTGGACTGAACAGGCAGCTGTAATAGAGTTGGAGGCTGGTGAAAACAGGCTAGTCTCGGTTCCTCATTCTGTTTGTTTCTCTGTCTCTCCCTGTCGCTCTGTCTCGTCCTCTCCTTGATGTCTTTAGAAGTCTGTTTTCCTGGAAGACCAAAGAGACCAAGACGACAGCTGCGCCGAGCGCTCCAGGCTGGAGACTGTTTGGGAAAAGCCCTCCGAAGGACAACCTTCCCAAAGACTCCGAAGACATACAGCAGGTATGCACAACCTTCTTAAAGGTTCTAGAACCCTACAGCAGGTTAGACCCCTCTCAAAAACTCCCGAACCACAAAGCAGTGCAGGACCTTCCCAAAGACTCCAAAGAACTATGCAGCAGGTCAGAACCCTCTGAGATACTTTGCACTGCAGGTTAGGACCCTCCCACCGTGTCGAGGCTCTGCAACACAGTCACATGTTTCAGAACCGTTTAAGTTACGACCCTGATCCAGAACTGAAGTGCAGGTCAGAACCTTCTTAAAGACTGAACAGCCCTGAGGAAAATAAACAGATCGCCTCAGAGCTGGAGGGTCTGCAGAAGAGAGGAGGACAGAAAGGGCCCAAGAACGCTGGAAAGTGTGCGTCACTGGATGGACACACGGCAGTGTGGGATCTGTGGGGGCGTTGTGTGTGTGTGTGTGTGTGTGTGTGTGTGTATGTGTGTGTGTGTGTGCTGCAGCTGCTGTGTAACCAGCTGCAGCAACCCCCCCCCTTCCTGTCTGTAAGGCACTGTTGACTGAGAGGCTGTTAAAGGCAGCTTTCTGCTTCTGCTCTCTGCTCTGCTTGGGATTCGCTCCACGCAATCCACAGGTGTCCCTCTGTGTTCCTGCCCGCTAGTCTGCACACAGAGAGAATTGATTACAGATAGAGGAAGCTGGGGTGTAGCAGCGGCACGGGCACACATTTGGTTCTGATGGTTTGGGTATATATTTTGTATATATATTGTATGTGTATATATATACACAGACCAGCCCCTACATTAAGAACACCTTCTTGTATCAGCTCCACTGACGCAATAGGAGCACTGTGTAGTTCTACACTTACAGACTGTAGTTCATCTGATTCTCTGGATACACTGTTACCCTGTTCTTCAGTAGTCAGGACCACCACAGGGCAGGTAAAACCTGAGAGGGGTCCTTCTGTGATGGTGTGTATTATCTAGATTTGGGTAGCACAGTGGTGTAGTGGTTAGTATGGTGGTGTAGTGGTTAGTAAGGTGGTGTAGTGGATAGTCTGGTGGTGTAGTGGTTAGTACGGTGGTGTGGTGGTTAGTACGGTGGTGTGGTAGTTAGTACGGTGGTGTAGTTGTTAGTACGGTGGTGTAGTGGTTAGTATGGTGGTGTAGTGGTTAGTATGGTGGTGTAGTGGTTAGTAAGGTGCTGTAGTGGTTTGTATGGTGGTGTAGTGGTTAGTACGGTGGTGTAGTGGTTAGTATGGTGGTGTAGTGGTTAGTACGGTGGTGTAGTGGTTAGTACGGTGGTGTAGTGGTTAGTACGGTGGTGTAGTGGTTAGTATGGTGGTGTAGTGGTTAGTATGGTGGTGTAGTGGTTTGTATGGTGGTGTAGTGGTTAGTATGGTGGTGTAGTGGTTAGTACGGTGGTGTAGTGGTTAGTACGGTGGTGTAGTGGTTAGTACGTGAGTGTGTGTTGGCCATACGATGGACTGGTGACTATGGTGTTCAACCAATGATGCTTTGATTGGCTTCAGCTCCCCTAGATGATGATGATGGATGGATGGATGGATGGATGGATATCTAGATTTGAGAGCTGTTTTTGGGAGTAGTGTGTTGTTTGGTCTTGTAAGAGAAGAAGAACCTCTGTTGATCTTTTTTAGCCAATCCATAGTCATTATCTTAATTCCAGTGGACCAATTGGAAGTAAGAGAACTTCACCATCTTCTAGAAGCTCGACGGAGGTGCTTTTATTGTTACAATAAATAAAAAACTAAACCAAAAATAAACAGGCCTATTTTCTTTACTTTCCCACAAACTCCTCCAGGCCAGTGGAACAGGTTGTGGAAATGTTCTTCTATCGGAAGCGCAGATCGTATTTCTGCTGCTGAAGCTGCTGCTTTTATTCACCTTAAATTCTGGACTGAAAACATTGAAATTTAAGCTGGAACAGAAAATCCAGATAAGAGAACTCCAGCCCTCTATCCATATAAACAGAGCTGGTCTTCACCTCCTCAGGTTTCTAAACAAAGTTCTATAAAGGGGCCCTCCTACCTGGCCCGTGAGCTATGTGAACCATTTACTAATACTATGAACAAATACTATCTATCGGCTGTGGCTGAGTACTTGATGGTTGTTATGTATATCCGTGTTGCCCAGGATGCCCAGCTAATTAACAGACGCAGCAGTCAGTCCTGGCCCAGTCCTGACCCTTTAAGAGTCCACTGAGGGAGACTTGTGTTTCTTTACTGTTCAGGCGAGTGTGAGTACCCACCTACAGGCGGCGCGAGATTCATTGTGTGTACGTGTGTTTGAGCACATCTTTATGTGCGATGCTGTCAACACTGTAGACACAGAGACTAGAGAGAGACGCAGCAGCTCATCAACTTCTATTTCTTACACGCTGCTGTTTTGCTGGTGTCAGGCTTGCAGAGGAGAGATTGCTAGATTACCTGATTGCTGTTCCTGCTGTTCGTTGTTGTGGTGTTTTTTCTTTTTTCATCACTGGTTTGAAGTTAAAAGTCATGAACAGCTTTGAACAAGGGGAGACGGGGCCTTATATGACAGGTAGTGAGCTTGTAGGGGCTACTGTGGCTTAATTAACCCACACAGACACAGCAGTCGGTCCTGGCCCGGTCCTGGCCCGGTCCTGGCCCCTTTAAGGGTCCACTGAGGGAGACTTGAGTTACTTTAGTCTTCAGCCGAGTGTCATTTATTCTTTTTCTCATTGCTACATGGAAATTAAGAGTAATTTGTAGAGATGGGAGGATCGATCGGCTATGTATCGGTATCGGCCAATTTGTATTTCCAGCTAGCGTTTCATCCAGGAAGAGGAGCCCTCTGGCCAGCTCCCTGCAATTCCTATCTGAACCACTAGGTGGAAAAACACAGTTTTATTTTCTGACTGATTAAAGCGCCGGCCTCACGAGAACAGGCTCTGGCATTCACGGCATGCGCTGATAGAAAACATCGTCCGTCTGGCAGTGTTTTACCGTATCGGACTCAGACTCATCCAGGCCGTTCTGTAACATTTACGTGTCTCGTGGGGGAACCAAGACAAAGACATTTAACACTACTAATCTGATACAGCACTTAAGAGAACACCACGCAGCTGAATACAGTGAGTATCAGCAAACAGCAGAGCTAGCACACACAGCTAGCACACAACTAATAACCCAGAACACCATACAGACCCGATCTGACCGGTACAAACAGTAACAGCAGCAGCGACAGCCAGAGAGCTAAAGAAACCACAGCCAGAGTGATTGAGTTTATAGTTCTAGATAACCGTGTTTCTATCATGTTTCATGACTTGATCGGTATAGGCTATCGGCCCATCGCGCTAAAAGGTGATCGCCGATCAAATCACTGATTGGTCAATCTTTAGTAATTAGGGGCCATATGCAACAGCTAGTGAGGCCAACTGGCTCAACATACGAATGTTTCATCTGTGGTCAGTAGCCATAGTTTGTGGCTGACTAGGCGGATTATGATAGGAGCAGTGTATCTTAAATATCAGTAAAAACACGAATTTGTTTGTTTGTTTGTTTTTGCATGATTTCAACACGACAGCTGCTGTTTAAATTGTGTGAAAATTTCAGGATGAACGGACCAATAGAACATCTCCATCATTTGGAAAGAAATCTGGTTCCATTGACTTACACTGAGAGTAAAGTAGGCTGTTCTCTAAAGTTGCCATTGTGGAGATGCCTGTTTTTCTTCGGACAACGACGACAGCCAACATCTTTGCTGTCCACAGATAAACAGTAGGTTCTCCAAAACAGTAGGTTTAAAGCACAGAACCAAACTTTTCAGCGTACACATATCAGTGGAGCTTAAAGTTGTTTTATTCCAAGCGATTCTGGAAGCTGCTGTAGAAAAGTCCAAATCGGAGAAAATGTAGATCCATGTTTTTCTTTTTACAGCACCTATACGATGGTTTTACGTGACGGAGCTGCGCTTGGCTTAGGCTGGAGGCCAAAACTGAGGTGAAGGGAGCTCAGCACTGTGTTTCTCTCTGTTTTAAAGATATCAGCTCTAGCAGTACGAGCTCTCACACCCTCACAATCCGCTGAACAAAAGGCCCACGCTATAATGACCACTCTTAAGTGTTGCACCAGTCCAGAGTGCATGCATGTACATGTCAGCGTGCTGCCATTGTGGAGCTCTGTGTAGAAATTCTGGCTGGTGAGGCCTTTAAACCAAAAGGAAAGAGTGATGTAACGTAGAGAAGCTTTGGCATGTAGTCCCTGGATGTTTCTCTTGGTGTGTAAATGAATTGTACAGGGTGAAATTGGTGGCATGGTGCGTGTACAGTTGCTATAGTGTAGTGGGTTACAGTGCTGCCCTCTGTGCTACAGGCTGGGCTTCAACTTTCCACTAGAGATGGACCGATATATCGGGCCGATATTTGCCATTTTTTAATATATCGGCATCGCCCGATATCAGTGTTTGGTCGCGGAAAACTTCTAGATATCGGCCCATATCGGCCATCGGCTGACCCTGACCTCTAAACATCGGCATCGGCTCTAGAAAAACCCCATATCGGGGTTATTATAAAAAATTTGTTATATATATATATATATTAAAAAAAAGAAAAAATATCGGCCCGATATATTGGGCGACTGATATATCTGTCGATCTCTAGTGTCTGGTAGCACAGATTTCCGTGTTATTTATAATTCATAATTTATAGTGAACAGTGTGAACCAGAGCGGATGTTTTACTCCTTAGCTCCAGGGCTAAAGCTAACTGCTCTAGCGTAATACATACAGTAACACGTTACTGTTACACAAGCGAGTCTGGAGCAGCCAGAGTCTCCCAGATATTACTCCGCTTCCAGCACTCGAGCCAAACGAAGAGTAAAGAGAACAGAACAGAGCCGCTGTGTTACTACAACGTGATAAAAACCAGAGTGTGAAGTGAGGCTCTCTCTGTAACTACAGTAAGCGTGTGGAATGTGTGGAAGTATTTGTTAAATGTACTTCTTAATTACTGGTTAGTTTTGGGTATGAAGAGATGTGTGTTACACTCTTTCAGCAGTAGTGTGGTCACACTGTATTTTTTCTTGTTAAGTCAGTGTTCAATAAATGGTGTTAAGTTCAGAAATGTTGTCCATCCACATGTTATTACTAGTGTAACATTTTAGCAGCATATAAAGCGGAAAACTTTTAGACATCGACCCTAAAAATCAGCCCTAAAAATCGGCAGCACATATCGGCCATCGGCTGACCCTGACCTCTAAACATTGGCATCGGCTCTAGAAAACCCCAATATCAGTCGATCTCTACTAAACACTGATATCGGCCGATATATTTTTTAAAAAAAAAGGCAAATATCGGCCCGATATATCGGCCGACTGATATATCAGTCGATCTCTAGACTTTGACGACAGACACTGCTCTTCTGGGTCATCGTCTTCTACTTCAATGTCTGGTACAAGTTGTGGTTCAGAACTTCCCCTGTCCACGCTCAACAACTCCACTAATACTTGCGCGCCGATCCATGTGTGTTAAGTAGCACGGCAATAAAAATCGTCCCCTGTGAAATAAAAACTGCTTTTCGGTGCAAACCGGTAAACCACCCAGCAGTATGTAGTGGGTTACCGTGCTGTCCTCTGTGCTGTAGGCTGGGGTTCGACTTCTCACCTGGGCAAACACCCTCTTTACCAATACATTCTTGGGTAAGACTCCTAGCACTACCCTCACCTTCCTGTGATTTTTAGGCCACTCTGAATAAGATCGTCTGCTATAACCTGTAAGTGTGGATGTCAGGGTTGTGAATGAGGATCTCACTGAGCTGGTAGGCATACCAGTGTTTGTCGTCTCCAGTTTCATGTTGTCCTTGCGCCACCAGATCCGATTCACTCCGTCAATTAGTTATGAAGTCCTTTGTGTGTTGAGGCAGGTATGACTGGGTGGGGAACCCAGTGGGTTGCGCAGTGCCGGCTGATCAGGCAGGTGTGTTGCTCTTTGGAAGGATGAAAGGTTTGCAATAGGCGGGCTCCCTTTGTACACACACAGCCATTCCTGAGCTAAAGTGGGAATGTCGCGAGCAGGGGAGTCTCTAAAACATGCCGGGCCAGGACGGTGAAGCGCTCGCTGTGTGGGACAAAACATCCCTGCATGAGGTGCTAAGCTAATTAGCGCTCTCGTCGGAAGAGCTCGTTACCTTAGATTGTTGTGGCGAGCGGCTGGAATAGAAGACGAGTCATCGGAGGCTGTGAATGATGACAGCCGGTGAACAGCCCTGCTGTTGTTTACCCGCAGGAATCACTAAATATGGAGCCTGCCAGCAACCTGCGGTTGCCATAGCAGCAGGGCTCACCTCAATTCCACCAAGTCTCGGCTCCAGTGACCGTCCTGCAAAAAACATTAAGGAAGTTGTAGTGCTGGGGGATGCGAAGGAAAGGACTGTGCATCGGCAAGAACGCAGCTATAGGATATGTAGCGTGTCGCCGGGGTTACGGTTCAATATATCGCAGTATATTGTGATATTATATGTAAGACGATATTTTAGGAATTGAAACAGAATGTGATAAACTGTCAAAGTAGAAAAATAGACTTTATATTGTTGTTCAAGTAAAAGCACGTATGGGCGGATTGTTTTATTTGATCACGACAGATGCTCTTCATGTTCTGCAAGGGTTTCATGTTGAATGGACCAATAGAAGTGCTGCAAATATCCTTTTTATATTAACTTGCATTGAAAGTTAAGAACATTTTTGGGGATGTGTATATCTATCTATATATATATATATATATATATATATACACATATATATATATATATATATATATATATATATATATACACACACACACGTTTTTTTTGGACAGTGCTGATTTGTATAGGTTTGCTAATGCTACAGATAGCAGTGTTACACTACATGTTTATGCTGGAGTTGAAGAGTCTAATAGTGAAGGACATTAAATGAACCACTGTCTGCCAGAAATCTTTCAATAATTAAACAAAAAATAAATAAATAAATATATATATATATATATATATATATATATATATATATATATATGTATATGTATATGTAAGAGGAGCTGACAGGAGAGATAGATTAAAACTTTGCTTTCTTTTACTTAGTCACTTTTTTTGAGCCCGTATTCACTTCAGTTTACTTTGATAAAGATAAGATGAGCAAAATACAGCATTTTGTAGTTTTGTTATAGATTAATAACAAAAGGAAGCTTTGTCCGTCATAGTTTGTGTTCAGTTTAATTTTGTAAAAAAAAAAAAAAACAATCGTGAGAAAAATGGATTGCGAATTACACTGCATCGTGTGTAGAGTGTATCGTTACGTCTCTAAAAAAAAAATATATATATATATGCACTACATATCATACAGAATTTAGATCACAGTGTTTTCCAATATCTGGTCAGATACACCATGTCTATGAGACGCTGTGTGAAATGTGTTCCGGTAAATATGAGCTCATTCCAGATTTGATACCTCTGGGATGGGAGCTTGTTCAATTGTGTAGCATCACCTTTCCTTTAACTCCTTATGACTGAAGAGCTAAAGACCGATCCAGATCTGGAAGCTGTTTTTACTGCCGGTCTTCTGTTGTACGGGTCTTCAGCTGCACAGCTGCATTTAATGCAAAATCACACATCACAGGTTTTCAAAGGGAGGCTAGTCTTGCACCTGCACTCCCTGATTGCGCAGGTGTCGGTGTTGTCACACTGAAATAAGCATGGACGAGACGAAGAGGTAGCATATGGATCTCTGGCTTCCGTTGTGTTCAGTCTTAACCTAATTCATTTCTTTTTCTTTTTGATTAGTCAGTTAATTGAACAACTAATTTTTAGATTACTTTAATGTGATATGTGAGTGTTAGGAATAAATTTTTTAATTATTTTGTTATGGATTTGTAACCTATATATGTGGGGGGCTCTCAGAAGTGTGAGGAAAACACATGATCATTCTAGACTTAATGTATTAAAGTGTATCTTAAACACACCTGATCTATAAATGGTTAAAGACTAAGAGTCTACGCTCTGACTCGACTTTTAGAGATACAAATGACTCGTAGCCTACACGCCTCACACACAAGAACTCAAACAGTTTGTAGATTATATATTGGGACAGAGAGTCGTTTGAGAAGCAGCTACATGTGTTTTAAAGCTCCCGCGGTATCTAGAACAGTTATAGGTTCTACACTTGGACGATTAAGAAACGGTTAACAATGAGACTTTTCAAGAGACACTACTGAAAGAAACATGTTACACGTGGTAATAATCTTAAAATAATCTATAAGATAAGATAAACAGGTATACAGGTGCTGTCCTGCTGCTGTGTTGATGAAGCTCTACGGGATGTTTGATCTTCAAGGTCTCGTGTACAGCAGTTGTACTGTTGTGATCATCTACACTGTGCAGAGCTGACAGCGATTGTTTGTAGCTGTTCTAAGCCACACCTGCCGGACTGTGCGGCCTTATTAAGGACTTGGATGCGGGTTGAGCAGGTGGAAAGTCGGAGGATGATGTTTTTCTACAGACGTGCTTTGGGCTGTTTGGGTTCTAAGTGGAAAATCATGTTAATATGCGAGACGTCTTGTACCCAAAAGTGGGCCAAAAACAAATAAATCCTGAGTCTGTTTGTGCTCTTCCTCGTAAAGAGATAACAGACACGATCCATGAGTTCGCCGCCAGACGGTCATGCTATTCAGAGTTTGTTTCATGTCTGTTATTTCCATAAAGAGATTTCCCCCCATCATGGGGTATGTACACCCACCTACCACTTCCCTAGGTTCACCACCACCTCACTGCCTCATCTATCAGATCCACTAACCATATAGGGTCACTTTGTAGTTCTACGCTTACAGACTGTAGGTCAGCTGATCCTCTGTATACTTTATTACTCTGTTCCTTAATGATCAGGACCCCCACAGGACCACCACAGAACAGATACTATTTCAGCATTGCAGTGAAACTGACGTGTTGGTGGTGTGTTAGTGTGTGTTGTGCTGGTGTGAGTGGATCAGACACAGCAGTGCTGCTGGAGTGTTTGAGCGCTGTGTCCACTCACTGTCCACTCTTAGACACTCCTACTTTGCAGGTCCACCATGTAGAGGTGAAGTCCAAGATCATAGCTCATCTGCTGCTGCACAGTTTGTGTTTTCTAGTCCTTCATTAGTGGCCACAGGACCCTGCACACAGGACCCCGCACACAGGACCCCGCACACAGGACACTCTCGGCTGGATGTTGGCCGGATGTTGCTGGTTAGCCGGATGTTGGCTGGATGTTGCTGGTTGGCCGGATGTTGGCTCGAAGTTGGCTGGGTGTTGCTGGTTGGCTGGGTGTTGCTGGTTGGCTGGATGTTGCTGATTGGCTGGATGTTGCTGATTGGCTGGGTGTTGCTGATTGGCTGGATGTTGCTGATTGGCTGGATGTTGCTGATTGGCTGGATGTTGGCTGGAAGTTGGCCGGATGTTGACTGGATGTTCTGGTTGGCTGGATGTTGATGGTTTGCTGGATGTTGGCTGGAAGTTGGCTGGGTGTTGCTGGTTGGCTGGATATTGACTGGATGTTGCTGGTTGGCTGGATGTTGATGGTTTGCTGGATGTTGGCTGGAAGTTGGCTGGGTGTTGCTGGTTGGCTGGATGTTGACTGGATGTTGCTGGTTGGCTGGAAGTTGGCTGGGTGTTGCTGGTTGGCTGGATGTTGACTGGATGTTGCTGGTTGGCTGGATGTTGACTGGATGTTGCTGGTTTGCTGGAGGTTGGCTGGAAGTTGGCTGGAAGTAAGTTGGCTGGAAGTAAGTTGGCTGGAAGTAAGTTGGCTGGAAGTAAGTTGGCTGGAAGTAAGTTGGCTGGAAGTAAGTTGGCTGGAAGTTGCTGGTTGGCTGGAAGTTGGCTGGAAGTTGGCTGGTTGCATGGATGTTGGTTAGATGTTGCAGGTCGGCTGGATGTTGCAGGTTGGCTGGATGTTGACTGGATGTTGCTGGTTGGCTGGATGTTGACTGGATGTTGCTGGTTTGCTGGAGGTTGGCTGGAAGTTGGCTGGAAGTTGGCTGGAAGTTGGCTGGAAGTTGGCTGGAAGTTGGCTGGAAGTTGGCTGGAAGTTGGCTGGTTGCATGGATGTTGGTTAGATGTTGCAGGTCGGCTGGATGTTGCTGGTTGGCTGGAAGTTGGCTGGATTTTGGCTGGATGTTGCTGGTTGGCTGGATGTTAGCTGGATGTTGCTGGTTGGCTGGATGTTGACTGGAAGTTGGCTGGGTGTTGCTGGTTGGCTGGATGTTAACTGGACGTTGCTGGTTGGCTGGATGTTGCTGGTTGGCTGGAAGTTGGCTGGAAGTTGGCTGGTTGCATGGATGTTGGTTAGATGTTGCAGGTCGGCTGGATGTTGCTGGTTGGCTGGAAGTTGGCTGGAAGTTGGCTGGAAGTTGGCTGGATTTTGGCTGGATGTTGCTGGTTGGCTGGATGTTAGCTGGATGTTGCTGGTTGGCTGGATGTTGACTGGAAGTTGGCTGGGTGTTGCTGGTTGGCTGGATGTTAACTGGACGTTGCTGGTTGGCTGGATGTTGCTGGTTGGCTGGAAGTTGGCTGGAAGTTGGCTGGTTGCATGGATGTTGGTTAGATGTTGCAGGTCGGCTGGATGTTGCTGGTTGGCTGGAAGTTGGCTGGAAGTTGGCTGGATTTTGGCTGGATGTTGCTGGTTGGCTGGATGTTGGTTATATGTTGCAGGTCGGCTGGATGTTGCGGGTTGGCGGACCGTTCTCAGTCCAGCAGTGACACTGAGGTGCTTAAACACTCCAGCAGCCCTGCTGTGTCTGAAGATTTAATGTGACAGAACATTATTTTTATGGATAAATCAGTTACAGCTACACATCCTTTCAGACCCATAGTTGTCTTCTAACAGTGGACAGAAACACCTGTGAATGATTTAATCAAGCAAGAGTGGAGCTTAATTGTTCTCCTCTCTCTCTCTCTCTCTCAACAGTAGCTGTAAGTGCTGTTTAAATGATTGGGCCAGCTTTGGTGGTCTGCCAGGTCTTGCAGGTGGTCCCATTTTCTAGCTGTTAATCTTATTTGGAGGTCTAGCAGAACTCTTAGCAAACGTGTGTCCTTACGCAAGTGACTGCTCTGACTTCTACACGGTGCAGTACATAAGCGTGTATTCAGTAGACATGCTGTTTAAGGATGAAGAGCGAGGGATGAGGGACAAAGCGTCGTCTCAAGTGGTCTCTCCTGAGCGCGTGCGTGCCGAGTCACGATGAACTGAACTCCTATGCGTTTGTTTTGTCTTGTATACGTCTCTCCATTCTTTCTCTTCACCGTTCACTTCGACTGGCTGGTGACGACTGTGTCGGCTGTTGTCTGTCTGCGATAGAGACACAGTGTCTCTGTCAGCGAGCGCATGCATGAGCAAGCAAAGACGAACCGTGGCCGTGGGCGGAAGCTCACTGTCTGTCACTGGGTTATAGTATGAACTCAGCCTCCCCCACTGTGAGCAGGTCTCAGTGCACAGTGTTAGTAGTGAGGTCTGTTTGGGGTCTGAGGTTTCCTTCTCTAGTTCTTGAACACTGTAGCCACAAGGCTGGTGATGGAAGTCTAGACCAGTGTCTCTCAGTTCTGGTCCTGGAGACCCTCTACCCTGCACTTTTTAGAGTTTTCCCAACAAGGTGACAACACCTGCACCAACTCGTCAGCTCATCAGCCCATCATTAAGTTTAAGTTGCAGGAAGTGGGCAGTGGGCCGTCAAGAACCGGAGTTGAGAAGCCCTGGTCTAGAACTGATCGGTTAGCACTGTGGACATGGTGTCAACACCAACTTGACTCAAACTGGGGTCAATTGTTTGGCACTCCTTATATAGTGCTCCTTATACGCTGCCGGCTGAATAGGTGGTTGTGTGTGTTGGATTTTGCAACTTAGGTTCCATCAACAGGGCAAGTGCTCTGGAGTAGGGGTGTAAAAAAATATTTCAAATATTGAATAGTAAACTACCAGTCAAACGTTTTAGATCACTACCAGTCAAACGTTTTAGATCACTACCAGCCAAACGTTTTAGATACACTACCAGCCAAACGTTTTAGTACACTACCAGTCAAACGTTTTAGTACACTACCAGTCAAACGTTTTAGATACACTACCAGCCAAACGTTTTAGATACACTACCAGTCAAACGTTTTAGATACACTACCAGTCAAACGTTTTAGATACACTACCAGTCAAACGTTTTAGATACACTACCAGTCAAACGTTTTAGATACACTACCAGTCAAACGTTTTAGATCACTATCAGTCAAACGTTTTAGATACACTACCAGCCAAACGTTTTAGATACACTACCAGTCAAACGTTTTAGATACACTACCAGCCAAACGTTTTAGATACACTACCAGCCAAACGTTTTAGATACACTACCAGCCAAACGTTTTAGATACACTACCAGCCAAACGTTTTAGTACACTACCAGCCAAACGTTTTAGATACACTACCAGCCAAACGTTTTAGATCACTACCAGCCAAACGTTTTAGATACACTACCAGTCAAACGTTTTAGATACACTACCAGCCAAATGTTTTAAAATGTTTGACTGGTATTGTTCTTAAACTTTGATCGGTAGTGTATGTTGAAAGTTTAACCGCCTAAAGCAGCTCTTGGATGCATTTGGGGTAATTAGGCCCAGTTTTGATGTCTTCTGCATTTTATGTTTGCAAGATCAGCGTTTCTGGCTGAGCTGAGGTTTGTGCGTATATGAAAAACCAGCATCTGTGAAGTGTAGTAGAAAGTAGTAACAGTCCTTTTGGCCCACTTCCCTTTCTCACATGTGCTTTCCTCATTTTTCGTTCTTCAGTGTGATTTAGTTGTGGAGATGGGTCTGCTGTTAAGGTCTTCATCTTTAGTGCAGTTGCAGTAATTGGGGAAAATGTCGGGCTACAAATCAACAACATGTAGAAACACTTAGTCGTACATCATTGCATTCGAGTTGTTTTGAAAGGGAAGTCGCTCTGTGCTCCGTCGCCCACTCATGGCCTGTGTTTACACAGTGGGGTGATATGCTTCAGTCAGATTTGCATTTTATTTTATTTATTTTTTTTTTTTGTCTCGTTTGCATTTCAGTGTTTAGCAGTAGCTCTCACAAGCGGCTGTTTGGCTTACGGGGCTTGTTCGTGGCGCAGATTCAGGAATAATAGACTTTTTCCAGTTATGTAATTTATTTCCACAGCAAAAGTTTGAAATTCCTTAAGATGCCCACCAATAGTAGTTATGAAAGTACTACAGTTTGGGAGTTTGTGTAGTTTATGTACTAAGAAAAGTTAATTTGTTCATGTTTAATATATTATAACTGGGTAGAAGTGTGTTCTCTGTACAGGATGAGTACTTGGTGAACATAGTTGGGCCACCGCAGCTTCTACTGGCTTTTGGTATCAACCACTGCAGATATAGACCCCCCTCAATGTAGCTTGTCATCATTGGTGATGCTCCATGAAACTACTATGAGACTTGAATAGACTTATTCAGACGGCGAGTTGATCCTGGTTGCTCAAAGGTGATCCAAGAGGGTACGCTAACCCGGCAGCCGGCATATGTGTTCAGGGTGACCAATCAGAAGCCTGAGGTGTTTTTACATTGTTGCTTGGAACCTTGACGGAGGTGATACCAAAAATAGTACAAGATATCAGGTTCAGCTAAAGGAAAACCAAACAAGGTGAGTCACGTCAGGTACCACATGGCGGAAACAAAACTTTACACTGCGCTGTATTCAAAAGAGCTGAAAGTCTGAGACTCCTTGTTTTGTTTTTTTTAACAGCCAGTGTGGCCAGAATATCAGAAACAGATTGTCGTTGTCTGAAGAAAAACATTACAGTAACTTTACAGGAGAGGATAAAATTCAGGTTAATGTAAAGAGGTTTGATTTGTTCGAATGATAGGAAAATGAAAGTTGACATAAATGGAGGACTATAGTTTTCTCTTGACAGCGATGACATAATTAATTAAAAATGATAAGAAGGCCTCCAACACTGAGCATAATAAAAAATGTATCAGTATTTATTTATTTTCCCCCCACTGCTGACACTATAACTGCTCCCCCTTTTTAGTCTTAAAACCAACCTGTTTCAGCTCCAACATCAGAGGCAGAAATTCCAACCAGCCAACCCACCAACTAACTTACCAACTGGTTAACCAGCCACCCAACCAAACAAACCAACTAATGAACTAACCAACCAACCAACCAGCCAACCAACCAACTGATTAATTAACCAACCTACTAGCCACCCAACCAACCAACAAATTAACTAACCAACCAAACAAACCAACTAATGAACTAACCGACCAACCGGCCAACCTACTAGCCACCCAACCAACCAACTAATTAACTTACCAACCAACCAGCCACTCAACCAACCAAC
>CM038712.1:10590923-10595923 GCA_021613375.1 Megaleporinus macrocephalus | reverse complement strand
GAAAGAGCGAGAAAGAGAGAGAGAGAGAGAGAGAGAGAGAGAGAGAGAGGGAGAGAAGAGGAGAGAAAGAGAGAGCGAGAGAGAGCAAGGGAGAGGGGGAGAGAGAGTGAGGGAGAAAGAGAGAGTAAGAGAAAGAGAGAGTAAGAGAAAAAGAGAGTGAGAGCGAGAGCGAGAGAGAGAAAAAAGAGAAAGAGAGAGAGAGGGAGAAAGAGAGAGAGGGAGAAAGAGAGAAAGAGAAAGAAAAAGAGAGAGAGAGAGATTTTGTCAGATTTTGTGATGAGCGACATGAGTGACATCTGAACATTAAAACACCCACCGACCCACCCAACCACACGGCCCGGAGCGGTGGGCAGCGCTATCCACAGTGCCCAGCAAGCAGTTGGGTACTACTAGGTGCCCTTCAGTCGTGTCCTATCAGTTCAGTCTGCACAAACCAGAGACCCCAACCTCCAGCTCACGACTGCCCCTTAAACGGGTCCCTAGGTTCCCCCAAACCACCACATCCATGAATCATGAGCACACAAACCGCTGTAGTGACGTGAGACACGCGGACCTAAACTCAAAAAGCAGAACTAATCATTCAATTTCCAATCAAAGCAGAGCCAGCCATGACACCTCACACAGCACATTACACCCCACTCACTCAATAATTCACTCTCTCTTCTCTATAATGCATGAGACGTATGAGATACGGTTACCATGAGCCTGCTAGGGCCGAATTACCCCAGCCAGGCACAGGCTGACCACGAGAGAACACAGAGAGGTGTTCTCCACACACACACACACACACACCGCTCCCGTCCACCGGCCCTAAGGTCAGAGACTTCTCCTGGAGGCTTTTTGGGCAGTGAGCCAAGAGCTAGAGAGAGAGAGAGAGAGAGAGAGAGAGAGCGAGAGAGAGAGAGAGAGAGAGAGAGATCAGTAGAGATGCAGCGTGGGTTAATGTGAAGATCCAGTACTGTGCGGAGGAGGAGATCTGATTTACAGTCTTGTTCTAATGATCTGTAACCTCTGTAGTGCTTGCATTATGAACAGGTAGAGAAGACTCACTGGCCACTTTATTAGGTACAGCTACCCTTATATCTCTGTGTGTGTGTGTGAGAGAGAGAAAGAGAGAAAGAGAGAGAGAGCTACCTTATATCTGAGAGCAAGAGAGAGAAAGAAAGAGAGAAAGAGCGAGAGTGAGAGAGAGAAAGCGAGAGAGAGCTACCTTATATCTGAGAGCAAGTGAGAGAGAGAGAAAGAGAAAGAGAGAGAAAAAGAGAGAGCTACCTTATATCTGAGAGTGAGAGAGAGAGAGCTACCTTATATCTGAGAGTGAGAGAGCTACCTTATATCTGAGAGTGAGAGAGAGAGAGCTACCTTATATCTGAGAGTGAGAGAGCTACCTTATATCTGAGAGCAAGAGAGAGAAAGAAAGAGAGAAAGAGCGAGAGTGAGAGAGAGAAAGCGAGAGAGAGCTACCTTATATCTGAGAGCAAGTGAGAGAGAGAGAAAGAGAAAGAGAGAGAAAAAGAGAGAGCTACCTTATATCTGAGAGTGAGAGAGAGAGCTACCTTATATCTGAGAGTGAGAGAGAGAGAGCTACCTTATATCTGAGAGTGAGAGAGAGAGAGCTACCTTATATCTGAGAGTGAGAGAGAGAGAGAGCTACCTTATATCTGAGAGTGAGAGAGAGAGAGCTACCTTATATCTGAGAGTGAGAGAGAGAGAGCTACCTTATATCTGAGAGTGAGAGAGAGAGAGCTACCTTATATCTGAGAGTGAGAGAGAGCTACCTTATATCTGAGAGTGAGAGAGAGAGAGAGCTACCTTATATCTGAGAGTGAGAGAGAGAGAGCTACCTTATATCTGAGAGTGAGAGAGAGAGAGCTACCTTATATCTGAGAGTGAGAGAGAGAGAGCTACCTTATATCTGAGAGTGAGAGAGAGAGAGCTACCTTATATCTGAGAGTGAGAGAGAGAAAGAGAGAAAAAGAGAGAAAGAGCCAGAGAGAGAGAAAGAAAGAAAGCGAGAGAGAGAGCTACCTTATATCAGAGAGCAAGAGAGAGAGAGAAAGAGAGAGAAAAAGAGTGAAAGAGAGAGAGAAAGAGCGAGAGTGAGAGAAAGAAAGTGAGAGAGAGAGCTACCTTATATCAGAGAGCAAGAGAGAGAGAGAAAGAGAGAAAGAAAGAGAGAGAAAAAGAGAGAAAGAGAGAGCTACCAAGTCAGGGTCACCGCAGTGCTGAGAATGAATCTCCCTAACAGTACCTGCTCTGCTGTGGGGGTCCTGATCATACAGAGAATCAGATGAACTACAGTCTGTAGGTGTAGAACTACAAAGAGACCCTATACGGTAAGCAGAGCTGATAAATTAGACAGTAAGTCTAGAAACAAGGTACAGGGTGTCTAATAAAGTGACCCCTGCTGTCTTTTCTGCTGGGGCTTGTTTTGACTTGTATTGACTTTTCCTTTTGAATCCACCAAAGAACCAATCAGGGTTAACGACATGAATATCAGCTACTCGCGTTCTCCCAACCTCCCAACGTGACCGCTCTCCCGCTGCTCAGCAAGTAGGGTATTTGAGCTTTTCTGAATTGGTTTCCGTTGCTTGTTCTGAAGGTTTAGAACGTTGTTGTTTGTATCATAGCTGTTGCCACTTCACCTGGAGGAACAGCTAGGTTAGCTCGCACTGGCAGACTGACCACCTAAAGCTACTAAAGAAGCACCAATAACTTAAACTCTAAATGTCAGTGAGCTGAGAGAGAGACGAGCACTTGGACAGCATGATCCTCACGTCTTGTCCCTATAAGACGACCAGCAGCTGCATTCTGGACTACCTGAAGACAAGCTGGAGCTCCTGGACCTAATAAGGCACCACAAGAAGCTTGCTTCTTAATAATTTAGTCCTGAAGCACATTAGTCTTAGTATATTAGTGAGGTCGTCCATAGGTTTCTATTGATCTTTGTTGTCCTATAACTAAATAATACTACACCTTAACCTAACCTTAGTACCCAAAAGACTAATTTTCTATTCTTTTAGATTTTTTTTTATTGATTTTTGGAGAAAATGACATGTCCTAAAGTGAGGACCTCACCATACCCCCCCAAAAAATAAATAAATAAATAAAAAAATACAAATAAATAAATAAATAAATAAATAAATCAGACTGTACTTTACTAGTAAGGACATGTGGTCCTCACAACTATACCTCTACAAGAACACTCACACCTCCCCAATAAAAAGACCACCACACAGTTGGATGAAACTATAACGCAGCCAGGGAGCGCATTTCTTCCACTCGGTCAGCCACCAAAGTGGGGTCAGCACGGCTGGCTGAATCCCGCATGCCGACGCTCTTCAACCACACAAAAGGTGTCGATTACAATCACATAAGAGCAGACCCCGCCTCAGCAGAGGTCCACTTGACCCATAAACCCTCTTCAGACCTGATCCCTCCCTCAGCCCTTTCTCTCTCTCTCTGTTGGACACCGCTGCATGAAAAGCTGCTTGACTGTGATGTGTTAGGGCTCTTTGTGTGCTTAAGTGCTTTGGGGGGGCTGTAATCCATTTGTGACATGTTTGGGGGGAGAAAGAGAGAGAGAGAGAGAGAGAGAGAATAAACTGCTGTAAAGAGAAGAGGCCGGGCGAGAAGCCCGCCACAGTGTAAGCAAAAATAAACGAGAGAGAAACTGTTAATACAGAATAAGAGGGAGAAGGACGGACTGAACGCAAGAGCGCGACTGCAGAAAAGAAAGCAGAGCGAGAGAGTGAGTAAACAACAAGTGCGTCCACCGTGTTCTCTGTGTGTGTGTGTGTGTGTGTGTGTGTGTACACAAACCAGGGACGGCTACTGAACCTAGCAAACAAACCAGAGCCGTCAAAACCAAACCAGAGCAGCTCAGTTCAGGCCTGCTGCAGGAGCCAGCCATAAAACAGGAGTGAGGGGGTCCGGGAGTAGGGTTCACACTCCTCATACTCTCTCTTCACACTCCTCATACTCTCTCTTCATACTCCTCATACTCTCTTCATACTCCTCATACTCTCTTCATACTCCTCATACTCTCTTCATACTCCTCATACTCTCTTCATACTCCTCATACTCTCTTCATACTCCTCATACTCTCTTCATACTCCTCATACTCCTCACACTCTCTTCATACTCCTCATACTCTCTCTTCATACTCCTCATACTCTCTTCATACTCCTCACACTCTCTTCATACTCCTCATACTCTCTTCATACTCCTCATACTCTCTCTTCATACTCCTCATACTCTCTTCATACTCCTCATACTCTCTCTTCATACTCCTCATACTCTCTTTATACTCTCTCTTCATACTCCTCATACTCTCTTCATACTCTCTCTTCATACTCCTCATACTCTCTCCTCATACTCTCTCCTCATACTCTCTCCTCATACTCTCTCCTCATCCTCCTCATACAGTCTCCTCATACTCTCTCCTCATACAGTCTCTTCATACACCTCATACTCCTGTTTTCTTATAAAGTCTGTAAACGGCCGTCTCCTGATCAGAGTTAGTCTTTTCAGATCCAGACCAGCTCCACCCGAGTGAAGATGATTCTCGTCTAGGAGTTAAATCTAAGGAGGTAGACTGTAGACGAGGCTGGTGGTGTCTGAGGTTCTTCCTCTGAAGCAGTGTGTTCACTCACTTTCAGCTTTAGGTGTGTTGTTTAGAGAGCTATGCTAGCTTTAGCCTATGCTAGCACACAGTATGGGCACTCTCAAATCGTTAACATGGCTATTAAGATATTATTGTAGGCGATATGTATTGCACAGCCCTATGCAAGAGTCTTGGGCTCTGTGTTAAAAGCCTTTATCTAAACAATAAGTGTATTTTTACCAGTAAGAACAGCAGATCTGATTAGAACAGATGTAAATAATCATACATACAATATAAAGTAACATGAATATCTTATTGTGAGAGAAGTAGATCAGATCTTGAGCTCCAGTTTGAAGAAGTGTAGTTCCAGATTTCTCCTGGACGCCCCAGACAA